>JANHFT010002639.1:12056-47624 GCA_032467955.1 Pseudoxenodon macrops | reverse complement strand
TATAAATATGTACTCTGACAACAGATTTTGTAAGGTGTATGTGTGTGTTTGTATAAATAAAATAAAAAAATTATATTTAAAAAAATTGTAAGTCACTACTGTTTCTTTCTCTCTTCAAATATACTGGAAAGAAAAATTGATTCTTTGCATTATGATTTCAGTGCAATCGTTATTTATGTATTTACATCCTGCCTTTATTATTTCTACAAATAATTCAAAGTGACAAACATATCCAACACACCTTCTTCTCTGAAAATGCCTTCATGATTATATGAGGGAGGGGGAAGGAGAGAGGGAGGGAGGGAGAGAGATCCCTTCTTGCTTGAGACAATTCTTTGTGGGATTTTTGGCATTATTTTCAGAAGTGACATAACAGTTCCTTTTTCCTAGGGTTGAGAGAGAGAGAGAGAGAGAGAGAGACTGGCCCAAAATCACGCAGCTGGCTTTGTATCTAAGGCCAGATTTATGAGCATTCATACTCTCTAGGTTTCTACTTGATGTCTTAATCACAATACCAAAGTATTTTTCTCTGTATGCATAATGAGATATAAATTTATTCTGTTTTGTTTGATGGGATCTACTTCCAGAACATGGAAGGATTGAATCATCTGGGTCTTCAGTAGTAATTTAACCTGATAGTCAATTGATGAATATGCAGAGTGGATTCTACTTACATTTACTGGGTCTTATTCTTGCATATGCACTATAGGAGGAAACATTGCATGAGTAGATCTAATTATCGGGGCAGGGAGAAGTACCGGTAATTTGAAGCCCTGATAGGTTGAGATTCTCCACCCTTTCCCTAAATACTCAGGAATGTAGTTGCTTTCAAAAGAATAACTTTTTGAAGGGTCTATGCAGTTTTTCATTCATTTCAGCTTTTACTCCTTTCTCTTCTTGCTCCTTAGATATATTTTAGCAGCATCAAGGACTTTTCTGCAGTGAGTTATGAAAACCTATGGAATTATGAAGGTGTTTTTATTTTTGTTCCTTTTAAAGTCTGTTTTGAAAATATGTACAATATTATTCAGGGAGGGTTTTTAAAAATTATCATTTTATTCATATTTGTTTTCTAAACCTATAAAAATTGAATCTACTTGGCTGTACCATTTTTATGATAACTATAGTCTTATATGCTCTTCATTGCAGTTGATATATTAAATGTTCTGTCTCTCCATTTCTCAGTGTACATGAAGTTGCCTTTAAAAAAGACCTTATAAAAGATGCTGTACAAAATCTATAAAATACTGAAGAAAAAGACACGCCATTTAAAGAGTTCAGTATGTTTTCAGCAAATTCTAATTTGCTCATATTTGAAAGCTTTATCTTCCTATAATGAGCCAAGCTTTCATTTCTTTGTGTTATAGTTCCGAAAGCATTTTGTTTCTCTATCTGGCAGCCAAATTAAAACTAAGCAGTATGTGTACTACTGTTAGTGTACTCCTGTTACTGAGGATATGAAAATATTTACTTCATTGGGAGATTAAAAATTGTCCATATGTCTACCACTGTGTATTCAAAGTATGGCTAAACATAGAACAGCAGAATAAGAAAAATAAAAAGTGGGGGAGGAAAGCAACACACAACCCCGTAACTTAAAATACCTGTTTCACAATCATGGACATCTGCCTTCTCTTCTAAAGGAACATTGAGTAATCTGGATATATATTCCCAGAGTGGAATTTGGATAATTCAGATTAGAAGTAATTCTTGATGTTTTAAGGAGTCTCTGTCTTTATTACAAAAAAATAATTACACAACCCCTCAACACAGCACACAGGAAAACAGAAGGTTATTTAGATAGCAAGCTCCTGGCAGATGTTCAAACAACTGGGATAGCTAAATTGGCTTGAATCAATAACTTCTACCAGCCTGGGAAGAAAACCTGTCATCCACTTAACACCTTCTGTACATTTTGATACACAATTCCACATTCATGTAAAAATATCAGTTTTCCCTGTATGATATTTACAGTATTTTTATATTCACATGTCAATTATGACCTTATTAATTAATAACTCGTTTAACCTTTATTTGTATACATCTATAAATCTCTCTATATAGAGCTAATTTGTATAAGAATTGCTGGTATAACTTCCTTATTTTAAGCTAAAGCCATGTACCGGTAAGTAACTAGTTTTACTTAGTAATATAAAAGTGATCCATTTAAAGAGGAGGCTTTTGTCTCCTCTTTATATTTTTTCTGAGTGTAACTGAAGTTGGGCCTCTAAAAACTATTAAGTAGATTAATGTATTCCTAATCACTTACATTTTGGTCTTGATGTAGCTACAGTTCTTTCTCTCAGTTGTTCACATCTTGATGCCCTTCAAATATTTTGGGATATTGAAAACCTTGTTTGCTAGGAGTTCTGGGAACCACAGTTCAAATACAGAAGTTATCAGGTTACAAAAGTTATCTGTAAGAACTGTCTGATTTATTTCAGAAGAAACAAATCATACTTAAATTCAATTGTATACATTTATCCCATATCTCTGTCTGAATCAACAAAGTATCGTTTATAAAAGGGAAATTGAATTCATCAGGGCATTACATTATCAGTAGAAAACACATAATACACAGAAGAGTGAGAGAAGTCAGTCTCTTGCAACTGCCTCAGGCATAAGTATTTAGTGGATCAACCAACTGTCTGACATCTATTTTATATTGGAGATACAGGAATTTCCAAAACAGCTAAAATGTATTTTACTAGACATGGAGTTTAATATCAAATTATGCTGTCTAGCTCGTTTGTGCACACTATACCCAATTGACCTAATATTACTTTATTTATTGTTATCTATTCTTCTGAATTCGAAAATAGATACGTCTTTCTCTTGTGGCTCTGATATTCTTGCTCAAAGAGATAAATTTGACTCTTACATTATTGGCCATGAAGAAGACTGTCAAAACTATTTTAATTAGATGGACCTTTGTAGGTGTAGTAATGACATTGGGCTGGTTGGAGTTTGGAGTGGTTTTAGAGATATTTTATTAGATGCTATGGTGTTTCTTTTGGTATGGTGGTAATCTGCCAAGGATCTTGGGATAGATGAAGTATCTCTAAATAAAGGTAAATTAAAATGTAAATAATAAATATACATTTATGGAGGCAAGGGAATATTAACGCTGATGGACCCACCTTCTTCTAAAAGCTGCAGGACCATGATTTAAATCTGTGAAATAGGGATGGACAAAATGCACCATTTCTGGAATCACTTATGGAAAGTTGCCAAATCACCACGGGAAAGAGCAAATCAACACTGGGGGGTGAGGGGTGGCAGGAAGGATCATTTTGGTATTTCTAGAGGATACCACTCCTTGAATGATATGTTTTGCACATTCCTGCTCTTGAGCCATTGAAGAGCTGTTATTCCCCAATTTACTAATCTCTAAATGGATCTGGATGTCTTCTGTGTGGA
Source organism: Pseudoxenodon macrops (assembly GCA_032467955.1). Taxonomy (NCBI): domain Eukaryota; kingdom Metazoa; phylum Chordata; class Lepidosauria; order Squamata; family Pseudoxenodontidae; genus Pseudoxenodon; species Pseudoxenodon macrops. Next base: position 44,204 of record JANHFT010002639.1, on the reverse strand, counting down.
TCTAAATCTAAAAACAAGAGTGACAGAAAATTGTGGCAGTTACCCTATACCCGATCTTTACTTACAATACAAATAGTGTTAAGACCATATGAACTGCTATGCTTTAACTGTATATGCCATTATGGCAATAAATCTAGGATTGTAATCTTTGAATGGAGATGCCATCAATAGGTGGAACTCAACTTGCAAATGTTAGTTCGTCTATCCATTTGGTTGATCATATATTTTAGATGACTTGGATTTCCTTGTTTCAAACAACAAAAATTTGGCACAGATATCCATAAAATTTTAAATTATTTAAGTATTGAGTTATGAATTTTGTAAAAGTATCTAAAGTCACAAAGTCAAAAGTTAAGAGAATGTCACAAATCAGATACAACTTTATCTGGTCTGTAATTTGTTTGAGTCTCGGTGTGTGTCAGTATATGAAAAATATTACCATCTGCAACTGCCAAGTAAAAGAAAATGTACCGTACTTGTTTCAGCATTAGGAATTAAAATAAAGGAAATATATGGATTATGCCAATAGCTACCTAAGGAAAAATACACTACCCTGTCTCAAAGCTCCTAAATTTTAAAATAAATCTAAACTTTGATAGATCTGTAGATCAAAGTAGATACTGCTGATATTTGTTACTCATTTAAAATTAATTTGCACAACTGAAAGGTAAGGATAATTATATGAAAAATACAATAAATTATGTTTGAAACATCAGCTGCAAGAAAAAACTCCACAAAACGAACCAGAAACTTGCTTTCATGTGTCAAACAAAATCCATTTAAATCTGTACCATGCAATTTCATGGTGAAAAATGTTAGCTTTTTTATATGGAAATGCACAAAATAACAGTTGAGTATTATCACTGTAATTATAGGAATATAAATAAATATAAAGCAGTTTTTTTCTCAGTTTAGGTAAATTCAGAGTAACAGAGAGCTCAGATCCCATTTAACTCAAGGATTTAATTCATGTTGAGCAGAGGTGGGTTCCTACTGGTTCTATCCAGTTCTTTAGTAACTCCACGGTGACGTCACAGAGCCCGTTCCAGGACTTCCGGTCTGCTCCAGAATTGAATGGGTGGCTTCTGGTTAGGACCTTTGTGGCTCTTTGAGATTGCCGACCCCTGGGCTAAAGCCTGGTAAAGCTCCAGGCAAGGAATTTATTACTCTGAAATATGCAATAATTTGGAACAGTGGACCCGATTTTACTGCCCTGTTTCCTTACATTAATCCACTGCACAAATTCCAGAGGTATATAATTAAATAATACACTTGTGGAAAATGACGGATATAGAATTAAATCCATATTAGGAACTGAGAGGACCAAAGGACTTCTTCTGACATTACAGTGGACTAATGGACCAAGCAGAGAGAAAAATGCAGGAGGAAGATGTATCTGTTTCAAAATGGACAATTCTGTAAAAGTTTTGCAAGTTAAGGAGAAACTTAAAAATGGGCTGAGATATTAACAATAACTTAGAAATCCCACATATCCCAACAGTTAAAACTTTTGAAGGTGTTAAGGAAGATTTTAAAAACTAAGTTTTAGTTGACACAGGCATAATGGAACTTGGAAGTATGGAATATAATAAAATTGAAGATTTTTAAAATGGAAATACAAAAGATAATTTAAAAGAGGACTTGGACAAGGAGCAGTTTTGACAAGAAATCTTGGATGATGCGTTTTTACTGGTTTTACAAAATCCTTCCGTATAGGATCTGAATAATTGTTTGGAATACCAAAGGTTGATGAAAGACCAAATCTGACCACTGAAATGACTTAGACGTCAAGATTTGAAGTGCAAAAGGCAGGAGTATGAACTTGTATTATTTGTTCAGGAGTAAATTGTTTATTTCTGATTGCTTCTAGTGGACATTTTGCTAAACCAGAATTGAAAATATAATGATCCCTGGATTGTGTGTAGATAACAGTTAGATATAGGAAGAATAAATATAAATTTATTTTTAATTTTAAAACAGGGTAAAGAGTTATGTTATCTTACATTCAAGAATGACGAAGATTAAAACCACTTTGTTATTGTCTTCATTTCTTTTTTTCTTTCTCTTGTACTTTTTAACTTCTTTATCTTTTAGTTGAGTCTGTATTTATTTTTACCATGCCTATTAAAAACTTCAAAAAAAAAGTATGTATATCAATGTAAAAATAGTGGCCACAATTCAATATTTTCTTTTTATCAGAGGAATGCAGCATATCTCATTAGCACTGAAGCTATATTCAGGTAACTCAGGTAAAATACTTCTATTTGCCTAGTACACAGGTGTCAAACTCGATCGTGTCACGTGACGCATCACAACGTTTTTGCCTTTGCGGAGCCAGAGTGGGCATTGCCTGTGCATGACATATCTGGCCATGGGCCCCCAGTTTAACACCCCAGGCCTAGTAGGATCTTACACTTCCTTTAATTTGCTTTAAAAATGCAATCTAAATTCCTAAAGGCTGTATTCCAGGTAGCCCTTGCATTCAAATGTAGTATTAAGGATAGAGGCAGCGCTATCTACAGTTGAAACCAGTGCATGGATCTGTTTCATAAATATTGGTTGACTGCATTTATTCTTTCCATAGGTTGAAGTTCTTTTATTATTTGATAACAACATGGTTCAGGACAATCTCACAAAAATGTCATCATCTCAGCTTTTCTGGAGTGGTATTGCTAATTATGGGTTATGAGCATGCATTTGGCACATTTTCTCTCAAAGATCTGGAAGCCCAGCAGAAGCTGTTGATTCTATGTAACAATGTTCTCCTGATAGTCAAACCTCTGAAATGTCTTTGAACATTAGTAAAATATTAGTCAAGCCTCTTTTTACATATACTTACAACACATAACTGTTTCCAAATTCCAAAAGCATGACCTTCAGTGCTCTCCCCACAGAAAACTTAGCAGGCTAATACAAAAAAGTCCTCAATGAACTGTGGACAAGAGGAAATTGGTATACAGATAGTCCTCTACTTACGGCCAAAATTGAGCCCAACATTTCTGATGCTAAGTGAGACATTTTTAATTGAGGTTTGCCTCATTCTATAACTTTTTCTGCCAGTTGTTAAGTGAATCACTGCAATTCTTAGTAACGGTTGTTAAGTGAATTTGCCCTCCCCATTAACTTTACTTGTCAGAAGGTGGCAAAAGTTGACCACATGATCCTGGGACACTGCAACTGTCATAAAAATGATCCAGTTGCCAAGTGTCTGAATTTTTTGATCATGACCATGAGGACGCTGCAATGAAAAACGGTCTTAAGTTGCTTTTTTCAGTGCCGTTGTAACTGAATGGTCACTAAATGAACTGTTGTAAGTCAAGGACTACCTGTCCTGTACCCTTTATAAGAACTCAAGTCTTATCTGGTAAGAAGCCCTGGAAGTTCTGATCATTTTTACCTGTTATCAGATTAGCGTGATTCAATTTCCTTGGATGTAGCTAAATTTTGTTATACTGGCTGTAAAATTAAGTCGATTGTCTATAAAGAATCCAGCATCTATTATAATATTTTATTTATTTTATTTATTTTGTCAAGCACGTATTAGATAATATATTTAAGTATAAGCATGATTTGAATACATAAAATGGATACAAATGAAAGGTGACATTAGGACAGGGATGGTGCGCTTATGCATGCCCTTACAGGCATCTTAGGAATGGGGTGACGTCAACAGTAGACCGTCTAAGATTAAAATTTTGCGGATGAAACCACAGTCAGGTAGTGCATTCCAGACATTGACCACTCTGTTGCTGAAGTTGTATTTTCTGTAATCGAGTTTGGAGCAGTTCACTTTAAGTTTGTATCTATTGCATGCTCGTGTATTGTGGTTGAAGCTGAAGTAGTCATTGACTGGTAGGACATTGTAGCAGATAATTTTATGAACTACACTTAGGTCATACCAAAGGCGGCGTAGTTCTAACATGTCTAAGCCCAGAATTTCAAGTCTGGTGGCGTAAGGTATTCTGTTGCGAGCAGAGGAGTGGAGGGCTCTTGTCCTGAAATATCTCTGGACACGCTCAATTGTATTAATGTCCGATATGCAGTGCGGATTTATTTTACACTTTATGTGTCTTTGTTTCCAAATTTTGGTCAGTGACCATAACAACAGTATTTATTCATCCCTCCAATGCAAAACCTGTCAAATGATCTTTTGCTCCAGGGTGCCAGAAGAAACTAAAGCGCAGAAGTAGAAGGGATGGGAAGAAACGTCTCTTCAATCTCTGGCATCTCTAGATAGACTATTAATCTGTTTGAAGGTCAGAATGTTGTCTTGTGCTGTATATTTAATCCTAATGGTTAAATTAAAAAATTTAATAACGTATGCAAGTTTAGAGAGAGAACAGCTCAGGAACAATATTTTTATGTGTTGGCCCCAGTTTAGGGATCAACTTCCCTCTAGGTTAATTTTATGTCTATCTGGAAGGCAATCAAAGCAAAAAATTTCTGCAGAGCCTTCAATGTGTATTTATTGCTTCTATGTAAGTTGGAGCTGGACTTGTGAGTAATATCAAATAATGAAATTGGAATCAATAGGCATTAGGATTAAGTGAAAGTGATATTACCAAATTGATTGTAAAGCAATAAAGAACAGATAATTAGAATGAAGATCATATCTTCATATTAGAAACATTTGAATATGAGCATGTTTATTGCCAAACTACGTTTTATTTTTAAATATTTTCTACTTCCATTTCTTTATTATTTTTTATTGTTTAATTTTTGTTTACTGTACAAAAAAGGAAAAAACTAAAAACAAAAATGTGAAGAAAAGAAATTCTAATTCATCCTAATTTTTAAATGAATAATTAATCTTGATGAGAAAATAATTAAATAATTTATTTATTTCCGTTACATCAATCATGGCCAATTCATAGACAGAAAACAAGATCCAAGATTATTAATTTGGCATTCAAAATTCAACATTGAACAGTGAGCTTCTCTAGTCCTGATGCTCAGTAAGCCCATATCTTTTCATGTAGTGGTAAATCTCAAATGTTTAGTACAAAATTACAAATAATCTTTCTAACATCATTTTAACACTCTTTAAAAGATATCCAAATAAACATTAATAGAAAATGCCTTTATTATTTGTTCCCCAAACTCATTTTATAATTGGTATTCCAAGCCATTATCTGAAAGAATCTTGTTTGAATTAGTAATAAAATGGAAGGGAAATGTAATTTTCTGCTAACCTTTCAATGCTTTAATTTCTATTTTGCACATATGCACAAACTTAAGAAGGACTGGAATCATGTGGAATCTACCTTATACATTTGTATGGCAAAATATGAGATAAACAAGAAGATCAGATTGATAGGTCCTTGCCTTTCCTAAATGTGAATTTTTATTTGACTCTGCAAATTAAATATTAAGCCACAAAATAGCTACTCTGAACCTCAGAAACCTGCTGTTATTTTAGTTTCTTTTTCAAAGCCATTTTTGCTATTCATTTTATAAGTACTTCTGAAATTACCATACCCACAACCTTTTACATTACCTTGTTCAAGGTATTTGCATGACGACAAGAGATTACAGTAAATTCTAACAAATACTAATTACATGTATTTCTGGAAATTTCTCTGAAATTTTAACAAAGTGAACATTGTCATATTTTATTGGGTTAGTATACTTCAGTATATTTGAGTACATTTTAAAATATTAAAGTATTCTACATTACTACAGATGTTACTCTGTGTAACAAATTACAGTGCCCAGAAATCTTCATCATCATCTTGCTCCAAAAAAAAAAAGAAACTCACCTGAGTAAAATGAAAGAGTAATGGCAGTCTTGTGTAGCTCAAGGTATCTGGAATGACAACAGCCATATTAGTTGTGGATTAAAAAAAAATGTTATATAGATTATGTGCTACACAATCCATATTAATGTTATTAGCAAGCAGTTTGAAAATTTAACATTTAAAAAGGGATCCTGAAGGGGGGGGGGGTGCTATAGAAAACTATTGCTGAAATTCTGGAGAGGCAGTATTGTGCACCTTGTTCACAAATCTTCAGAAAGTAACTGTGAACATATCATATTAAATTTTCATATGTGAGAAGTTTTATGAGAAATCTTAATTGTTTGTAAGCTGCCCAGGGTTATGATACATAAGACAGGCAGCTATTCTAGCATAACCTAAATAATTTTGAAAATTATATTATGCAGTCTTAAACTCTTAAGGTCCTTTGAATTAGGTTTAAAAACAGCACCTTTCTGGATCAATTTATTTTTTGAAGCTTGCTATAAATGGTATCAGGAATCATGCCATCTTTAATAATATTAAATAGCATATATAAGTATCATTTGGCAATAATGACTAATAGCCAGTGACAGTCTAATCTTCTATAACATCGGCAGTCCTCATTACAATTAGTATTTAGCGAACATAAACAACTATGTGGGAGGAGGGGAGCAAATGAAAATACATTTCCCATGACATAAATTACATAATTTTTGTACTTTTGCATGCAGGTAGTCCTCGACTCACAACAGTTCATTTAGTGACTGTTCGATGTTACAACATTACTAAAAAAAAGTGACTTATGATGATTTTTCACACTTATAACCGTTGCAGCATCCTCATAGTTACATGATCAAAATTCAGATGCTTGGCAACTGGCTCATATTTATGACGGTTGCAGTGTCCTAGGGTCATCTGATCCCCTTTTGCGACCTGATAAGCAAAGTCGATGAGGAATCCAGATTCACTTAATACCTGCAGTGATTCATGTAACAACTGTGGCAAGAAAGATAATAAAATGGGGCAAAACCCACTTCACAAATGTCTCACTTAGCAACCATGTTTGGGCTCTATTGTGGTCCTAAGTAAAGAACTACCTGTAATATATTGCACAATTCATTTTGACCTTGTTGGATGATAGTGGTAGTCAGTTGTATTGTTGAATTAATGTGCCATCTCTGAAGCACTTTTATCTGTCTTGAGTCTTCTAGTATTAAGGGCTGCTGGCTGAATGCATGTTCTAAGATTACAAGAGTAATCCTAGCAAAACAGGAAATGCTCAGTGTAAATTAAGTTCTGGAAATATAATTCTGAACAGTTAGACCAGAACTTTGCTTCTCCCAACCAGTTCGGAACAGCTTTTAATGCTGTTTTAATTTGACTTCTTAGCTAGGCAACACAACTATATTTAATCATTTTGTATGGTTAATTTAAGATAATTTAAAATAGTATCCACAGGCAGCAAAATGGGGGGGGGGAGTAGCATTATGTTGCAATAATTATTATATATATGTTATAATATCAAAGGAGCAGAGCATATAGCATGCCATTGCTTTCAGCATTATGACAAAAGCAGCAACTCTAACAGATACCTATGAACACGGCAAATAGATATTTCAAATCATAGGTGTATATGTCTGTTAGGTTATTAGTGTTCATTAGCACGAATCACATATATTTGTTCCTGCTTCAATTACCTGATTTATACCAATTTCTCAGCATCGTTTTTCTCCCAGCATTGAGCAGGAACATTTTCATGATTTCTTACTTGTTCTTGGGAATCAATAGAACCTCTATGTTATTGGGAATATTAATAATGCTGGATCATATAATTTTGGAAATTCCTTCATATGAAATAGAACATGAGCTCAGAGTTATCATTTCATAATAATGGAGTAGGGTGGGGTGTCTCAAACTTTGCAGAGTCATGATTCCTTGAAATGATAAATGAATTTGTATGAACTGTTGAAATCCAGATTACAATAAAACTATACAGTAACTAATAATAAGAACCCATCATCTAAATATTTTTTAATAAACTGTTTATATTTTTGAAAATATCTCAAACTTGTGTGGGTTTGAGAAATGAAAACAAAAATAGTGGACTGACAAATAAGTACAAATACCGTACATTGTAAAATTAAGGATCACTTTCATAGTTAGGCACAAGCTCTTACAACTGATTGCATATAATAAGCAGAGTATATAAAGGTAGAGAATAATAGCTAAGAATTCTAACAAAGATGTGTCACTGCCATAAATACAAATGGGATATGTAATTCAGTCCTATACATGCTTACCATATAAATTCCACTTAAGTCAGTGAAACTTGCTTCTGACAGAATTGTTATAGGATTGCATAGCAATTTCCACATAAATTGGATTAGGATTGCATCTTTGGCTTCACATTCATTTGTAGGAAGAAGACATGAAGCTCATGAGATAAACCTATTTTACCAACAAAGAAAAATATTTCACCTCAAAAAGCTTTGTCTATCTGGATTTAACCTGACAAATTATGGAAATTTATACTTTTGCCTTAGTGCAGAAAATCAAGTAAGATGGCTTTATGTAATTTCCTTTTAATCATTTCATAGATGTTTATCTAAATTGACAATGCATGTCTATCATTCATTAACATTTTATTTTCTGTGACAACACTTGCTTTTTTCCACATTGGTAAGTCATTGTCTTCCTATCCCAATTTTTAAAAGTTTACTTTTATTTTCCATATAATTTGAAGAAAAAAACAGAATAATAGTTTTTTTTTCAAATGACTATTTCATGTTGAGAGTCACATATTAACAGAAATTTTATTTAAATAGTATGAAAAGAAGTAAAGCCTTAATTCTATAGATAGTATGCCACAGACATTATACATATCTTTGGCAGATATACTGGAGCAAGTTCCCTAGAATGATTTTAGGAACTAAGTGGGATGAAATATCCCAATGACCTATTAATTCATCATTTTTCTACTTAAATATGAAATTTGATGGTTACAGTAGCAGTATTCTCACAAAAGATGTTCAACAATCAACATTTCAGCTTCTCCAGGTCAACCAAATATCAAGGTGACTGGAAATTTAGAAGTGTTTCACGTCAGGAAATAAAGTCTTAAATATCGTTGGTGTTGAATTTTCCAAAATGTTATTTAATATAGACCATATGAGTAATAAAGAGTAGATGAGTGGTGAAAATTCACACAAGTAGATTCATTTAAATGTTATTTCTATTTTTCCATTTTCTACAAAATGACTATTCCTTTTAATATGAGGCGAGGAGAAATCCCATGTTTTAGAACATTTTAGTCTAAAAATATTAACATCTGCAGGCTGTGTTATACTATAATTTTGTTAGCCAATAATATTCCCAAGGATTCATTTCCATCTTGAAAGTTCTAAAGACTGTTATTTAACAGGGTACCCAGATAATACACTTTTGTGTCATAAATATAAAGCCATTTCAGGCATTTCCCTTTCTATATGACAGATATATTTCTTATAAGATAAGCTTTCTAGATACAAAATATATTTTGTCAGAGTATGTGCTACGCTCTAAAAGTTGCTACACATGGGTTTCTGTGGGAGAAAACGAAGTGTTTCCAACATTACCAGTTAAGTAACATAACTTTTGTTCCTGCATCAGATTGTCACAATGCAGTTACGTACAGTAATATTGTCATTTCCCAATGCATATGCCATTTTGACATCATAGCTTCAAACAAATGCCTATGAAACTACAGCTGATTAATTACTCTGTTAGTTCAAGAAAATTTACTATGACTAATCTATTTAATAATACTTCTTTGCATCCAACCAGATTCATGGCCAATTCACTTACTAGAGAGTATATCTCTATTTATAATAAAGTTGTATTTCAATTACCCACTGGAATATATTCAAGATTCTACACGACACCCTTCAAGTTTCCTTGCCATTTTTCCTTCAGCATATCTGAAGGGACATAAAAACTGTACAAAAATAGTTCAATGGTGCATCATGAAATTACTAGTTCAGAGCCATTCAGAGTATGCCTTGCAGTTTGCATAAATTGAATTTAATAGAATGATTGCTTCCAAGATAAGTAGCTACAAGTAACTTTTAAAGCATTGTCATTTTTGATACAGCTTTTTTCCCCCATTGCTGATATGGTAAATTTGTAGGTGTTTTTTTTTAAACTGAAGAAGTAGCTTCTCAATACTAGGCATATGTGAAAATAGGTGCTGAAGGTGAATACAAGGTGTTGAACCTTTTAACTGCAGAGCTGTCTGAACAGCCTCACTCCTGTACCACAGCCTATTAGTGAATAAGCATGGAACACAATTCATAAATAATATTACATCCTGCATTTTATTCAATTTCATGTGACAAAAATAGTAACCTAGACTAAGACATCCATTTCAATCAGTAGATGTGTCGAGCCAACAGATTTAATAATAAAAAATATTGGATCTAGGTAACAATTCCCAGCTGGTTCAGGGAGGCTCCTAGCCCTACATGGTATCACAGTATAAAAATAAGTGTCTCTCTTCACCATGCAGAGAGGAAGGACCTAACCCTGAATACAAAGTGGGGTCAGTCTTACTGTACCTTCATCAGCCATCTTATTTACAACACTTTACATCTCTTTTTAAGATATGCACATCCTTTAGGGAGAAGAAATAACACTACATGGTACCAAACACTAAAAAATAAAGCACACCAGAAATGGACACAGATAAATAAAAACATTCATTTGCTGAAAAAAACAGCAACACTAAGCCACCTCAGTTTTCTTTGTTTTCCAATTTTGAAACACCCCAAACACAAATGTTGCTCAATCGTTGATAATAGAATGTGTTTTAATATACAGATGTGTATCGGTGTGTGGTATGTCTGCGCACACTCACACACACACCCCACATACATATTTAATAATATGTACATGTCCATATTTATATTTTATCTATCATTGCTGTAGAAAACAGAGCTGTAATAATTCATTGTTCATTTCAAAATAGTAACAAACCTCTAGTAAGTCTTTTAAACTTTCCATTCAGTGATATGATGGCAGAAACAGTCCATCCTCTTATAGTAACGTTTTGTTGTGGTTGCACAAGAAAGAGATTGTCCTATTTTTTTTTTCCAGTCACAACTGAGAAGACCTCACTGTCTGATTCTTTCTTCAGGGGCATAAACATTGTGTGCTGTTTCCCAGCTACCCATAATGTCCCTTGAACAATTTTGCTGAACGGAGGATCCTACTGTCAGATTCCACCATGCTCGTAATGCACAAAAATGAGGTAGTACACAAAACATTTACTGTTCAAGTTTTGATTATGCCCCAGCCTCACCAGCACTCTAGTGGAAACATTCCCTTTAGTCACAATTTTAAACATTGCTTTAAACACATGAAAATTATATTAGCGTATTCAGAGTACATTGTGCTTGGTAGTAAATCTTAGAATATTAAATAAAACAGATTGGGAATTTACGTACAAGTTTTTAGAATTTTTGTTTTCTGTTTTGCTTTATATACCAGTGCTATTAAGCAGTCAGCATCGAGTTTGTGGGTGGGAGTGAAAGAGACAGAACTGATTACAGCAAAATTAAGCCTACACAATGTTTTCTTTAGCCTCTCTTAGACTTGCACTGATATCACAGCCCTAAGATTAACATATCAAAGGTCTGTTGGAGGGTGGGCTTACAAAAAAGTTAAATGAATCATTTTGGTCTAAGAAATGGCAGGCCCCATTATATCCAAGAATCTGACAATTCTTAGCAGATTTTTTTTTATTAAAAGGAGCACAGATCTTTCATACTGTTTGACCTTAAAGACAAACACAACAAACCCTTCTCCCATTTTTCCTCAAGCCAAAGTACTATTTATAAAATAGTTTACATCTTTGTTCAGATTCAAATTATAGACAAACCTCCCTAAATATAAAATACTAAAAGTGCAATAGTATAAATTAAGAGTTTGCAACCACATTATACAAATACTGCCTTTTATTGTACAGCCTTTGATAACATGAAGTGTTTTATTCACAACTGCTTATAGTGTTGTGAATAATCTACTGTAATAAGGTTTGTCTGTAACTTGTTTTTCCAACTATGAACTGAAGTTCACACTACACTTTTTCCATTTAATAGAACAACTGTCCACATAGCAGCTACAAAGATTTAAATTAAAATGGTTTGTTACTGACAGGTACTTGCACATTGAAAGCATGCTATCTTTCCCAATAAAACTTCACAATTTTGCCTGCATCAAAATAAACCACTTATTTATAGTAAAACAAAACTTGCTTTAAAAAAAGTCACATAGCCAGGTGTATTTTGCCATACAAAAGCTTCATTTAAGAATGGGGCTAGTATATTGTCTGTTACCCGCATTATCTTTACATTATAAATACTACAGACAAGAATACTGTAATCTTAGACAGCATTAGGGTACTAAATCACTTATTGAATGTTAAAGGAATTCTAAAAACAGTTCAAGTTTCTAGTTGAGTCAAAGAAAATCAGCAAATATAGAACCGGACTGAAATGCCATTGTGAAATCCCACTTTTACTCAACTGGTGGCATCTTTGCTTTTTTGAAACAAAATTTGAAACAATTTGGCCTCCTTCAGTCGCTAATGGAATTATCCAATGATTTATCATTTGCTTAAATTAAAAAAAAAGGGTTCATAGGTTCTCACTAATGGTCAGCTCACTGTTGAAGTAGTACCATGCAATCTTGCGAGACAACTTTTCAGCAGACACAAAGTTATTGTATTTCTGCTATTGATAAATCATAAGAGTTATCTAGGCAATTAGGCCACAAAACTAAAGTTTAATTTCCCAAACTGTACATGAAAGAACAAATGTTGTATCTGAGCAGTGGTCCAACAGTTATTTGTACTGAATGCTTTTAATTTATGCCAATCTCTTTATTATCCTCAATAAACCTTGTGAATGGACGATTGGCTCCCGTTTCAGAACTCGCTTTGTCCAAACCAATGATGGGAGGGCTACTACCAGTACGAGCTTTGTCCATTCCACTGGAAACGTTACTTAAAGACGGAATGGCACTTCCGCCTAAACTTACTGGGAGCTGGGGAATGCCTCCATTCTGTATGACAGAAATTTCATTGTTCTTCATAGCAAGTCCATTAGTAATAGCTGCAGCATACTGGTTCCAAAAATTTGGGTCAACATTCATTGCCCGAGCTGCTAAATCCTTCTGGAACATTTCTGAAAACTTCAAAGCATCCCCACCTAACAAAGCCATGGGATTTTCCACGGACAGTCGACGCCCACGCCGTGCAGGAGCATTATTCCACATATGAGTTCCCATGTGAACCTTTAGAGGAAGAACAGACAGGAAAAAAAATGGGCAAACAAGCAAGAAGATTTACACAATTTACAAAGATGCCAGGCATAAATTTTAAACTGGCAATAGAAGACATTCTAATTTCACAATTTAAAATGTCAAGTAATGTTAAACATTAAATTTCTCATGCACAAGATTATTATTCTTATTCAAGATTATCAGGTTTATGTTGTATTTCAGGGAGCTTTTTATGTCTAAAACCTGAAAATCTCGTTAACTTTTTAAGAATTATTATATGTGAATTTTTGCAACTCAATTATACTCCTATTTACTTGGGAGCAATTCTGTTATATGAAGTTTCCATCAAAGTAACTATGCACAGATGTCCCTGCCCAATGACACAAGACCCATGGTAAATAATTATAAAATAAAAAGGATAAAGCAAAGATTATCTATTTTTGCTTGTTCTCCAAATAAATATTTATTTTATTTTTTCTCTATTTGTAATGGTCTGAATGCAAACTTCCTGTCAGTCAAGCAGATTTTGATTCAGCTCGTATGCAAGTTTTAGTTTTCTCCTAAAAACAGTTCCAGATGTTCAAGAACTCTTCAGAGGTACTGAAGACTTTTAGAGGTACTGAAGACTGCTCTAACAAGTCTAGGTATTTTCTGTTTACATTAATAGACCTTTCCAATCCAAACTGTTAGGTTTGATTTATCTAAAATTGCCAGGGACTAAATCTCTTAAGAAACATTCAAATATATTTGTTACAACAACTCATTTATTTTGCACTACTTACATATTTTATATAATTATATATTAGATTTGGGCTAACATCAGTTAAAGGGCTCTTCCTTGATTGCCTATAATCTTATAATTACCTGGATTATGTGGAGATATAAAATGTTATAGGTCTACTTTTCACATTTCTTTAGTATAAAAATTGTATTACCCTTAAATAATAGAAAAATAAAATACCACAGTAAATATCTAGAAGGCCTTATCACTGAGCATTTGCCAATTTTGAAGGACTACATCCCACTATGTAACCTTTGTATCCGGAAAATACTACTGAAAGCCCTGCTTCTCTAAAACACAATGGTGAAAGTAGCTGCAATCTGAAACTTGCAGGAAAATGGGATGAAAATTGGTTCATAAATGTGGACATAAAATTATTTCATGTATTGAATCTTTTTTGGGATTCTTTTAATTATAAACATTTTTGAATATTAAAACAATAATTCCAATAGTTCAAAAACCATTATTTTTTTTAAAAAAAGGAAGAAGAAACATTCTTTAAAAATAGAATACTTTGTCCATGAAAACAGAATTTTCATTTGATTTTGAGATGGGCAGCTATATAAATATGATAAATGAATAAGTAAAAAATTTTTTTGGGGATGTGTGATGATATATATGGAGTATTTGATTTTACATTGATTTAGAATGGTGGGGTTTGGATATGAGGACAAATCATACTTTAGCTTGATGATGAATGAGAATGAACCACAATCTTGCAAATCTCTTCTCTCCCTCCACCTTCCCATGTGGGCTCAAGAGATTTAGAAGAATTCACATCCCTCGTTGATTAGCCTCCATCTGAATTATCATTTGGACCTGACAAACTGGATTGATCTTCAGATTAACTTTATGAAATTGCCTTGTTCCCATTATTCACAAATAAGATTAAATACCATTTAATACTAAACTGTAGTTTAGTATTAATCTAAATCCTAAACTGCAGTTACTAATGAGGATAGGAAAAAGCAAGTGAAACTCTAACTTGCAAAAAATCATTTATATTCAAAACATCCAAATTCAATCCATTTCTCCTGCTCCGATTTGGACTCAAGGAAGATGAGGAGGAGGAGGAGCCAGCATCTGCTGAACAATCAGGTTCAATGTGAGCTCTTTATGTATTTTTACAGGATTTCTTTTAATATTAAGTTTACCTTCTTACCTTAAGATTCCCTTTTGTGGTAAAAGCTCTACCACAGATAGTGCATCCAAATGGCTTTTCACCAGTATGGGTGCGTTCATGTATCTGTAGTGCACTTGCTGAGGAGAAGGTCTTCCCACATGACTGACAGTTGTGTTGTTTTGGAGTTCGACGTGGTGGGGGTGCCAGCATAGGATTGATGCTAGGACTCATCACTGTCTGTGGTGCAGCAGGAACCTGGATTCCAGCTGGAAGCGATGGAACCTCGCCCAATGAGATCGGCTTGCTGTGACCATTCACTTCCATTTTGATCATAGTAGGCGCAGTGCTGGTGACCAGGCTAGGAGTACTTTGGCTGGGACCTAGAGTAAAGTTGGGTTCAAATAACTGAGAAGGCAGCTCTTTTAATTTGTGTGTCAGTAAGTGCTGTTTTAAATTACCCATAGTGGAACACCCACGATTGCAGACTGTACATACAAATGGACGCTCTTTAGTATGGCTGCGGTAGTGAATTTCCAATGCACTCTTACAAGCAAAAGGCTTGCCACAGATATTACAAATGGTACTTTTAAACTTACCGCGTTCTCTGTTCAGGAACAGCAGGCTAAAAGGACCTTCTTCTTTGATGATTGGCCTCCCGGGGTTGATGGCTGTCAGATCCAATGCGCCTCCATTTTCAATAGTAGGTGGTGGGGGACTGTCAGATTTTTCTGTCTTTAATTGTATTTCTTGTGGTTCCTCATGGTTACTGAAACCTGGTGACTTAGATCTAAAACTTTCACAGTTGCTATTTTCAGGAGAGAGAGCTTGCATGGATGAAGATGATTCTGACATGGCAGGACTCCCTGCACTCTGACTTTCCAGATCTCCAACAGCTGATGAAGAATCATTGCTTAAGTGGTCACTTTCCCCTGACCCATTTTCGAAAGATTTTAAATTGGTCAACTGTTGGCAGTTCATGACAGAATCAATCATTTTCATTTGATTCTCAAGAGCAGCAATGCTAGAAATTACAGATGGAGGAGAAGGTGGACACGATCCAGAATAATGTAGAAGTGGCTTGGAGGGGTCTGTTATATTATCTTTTAATTCGATGTCCTCCTCCATGGAATTTTCATCGATATCATCATCATAGTTGCTCAATGTCTCTGCATTCTTTTCATCAAAAGAAAGCTCTGAGTCCATAGCATCTTGGAAGCCATCTGGTAATGGTGTGTTTGGAATTTGCCCACCCATATGCATACGAATATGCTGCTGAAGAACAACAGCATTTGTAAATTTCTTCTGACAAATGGGACATGAATGCTGTACTCTAAGTGGTGGCTTCGCTCGATGAACTCCAAAATGTGTTTTTAGATTGCCTTTTGTAGTAAATGCACGTCCACAAATTTTGCATTTAAATGGTCTTTCTCCTGTATGAGTTCTATAATGCATCTTGAGAGCACTCTGACAACTGAGCACACGGTGACAAATGACACACTGATTTGGATCTGTCATCTTCTTATCAATGTTTTCTACTAGCTGTTGCAGTTTTGAGGTTTCTGATGTTTGCATAGAGTCCAATAGACCACCAAATGGAAATTTAGCCTTGAACTGGTCAGACAATGCTGGAAGCACAGTGTTTGGGAGGCTTGTAGAAATACTGCTTTCAGTAACAGCACTAGAAGCTGTAGAGGTGGGTACTACAGAAACCTGACCACTTACAGAAATATCTCCCAGCCTTGCATTTGTTACTGGAATATTGACAGGTTCAGTTTTAGTCATGGTTGAACTACCATGAATTGGTTGTGGGGATTCTGCAGAGAAAAGAATGCCTGACTCAGAATTGTTTAGGCTTGGGGATAAAGAAGTGCATTCACTTGACACAGGGGATGTTCTCTGGGGTGATCTGTTCATGGGAGTAATACTTGGGGAATCCCCGTAACTGTTTACCCCTGGTATTGTAGGGGGAAGTTGCAGACTAATTGAAGTTGGGACAGTTGATAAAACGGGCTTGCTATCCAGCCATGTAGTAACTGGTTTTTCCGGTGGCAATGACATCCCGTATGGAATTCCAGAACAAGTGGGAACATTGTCAAGGTACTCTGGAACAGGATATGGATTCATCTGAATGTGTGGATACTTTTCTTTATGTCTCTGAAAATGAACTTTCAGATTGCCTTTAGTAGAAAATCGATTGCCACAAATGTTACATTTAAAAGGTCTTTCTCCTGTGTGCGAACGCAGGTGAATCTGTAGAGCGCTATCACTCCCAAAAACCTTGGCACAAAATCTACATTTATGTTTAAAAAAAGGGTCCTCAGAACTTGTCTTAGGCTCAAAAACAGATACATTTGGTGGCTTTCCTTTGCGATGCTTCATAAGAGCAGAAAGAGGATCCAATGCATTAGCTGTTGCAGCAATGCTAACCAGTGGGTTGGGGAAAATTACACTACTGGATGAAGTCTGAGGTAGAAGTGGGTTTGGCAGGCTGGAAGTTGAGGCGAGGAGATTTCCAGGTCCTACTGAAGGTGGAGTTGAAGGGTTTGGGGGCTGTGAAGAGCTGCTAGTAATATTTGACACAGAAACCGGTGTTAATGAAGAAGAAATAATTGCATTAGAGGAAGATGGTGTGCTTGTTTCATTTGGGACAGAAGAACCATTGCTTGACATGTTAGGAGTGCTTGCACCTGACGTGGGTCTTGATATGTGCTGAGTACTCTCAAAGGCAGTTGGTGGGTTGCCAGTGGCTTGGGCCACTATGGCAGAAGGAACAACTGCTGCTAACTGAAGAGCAGAGTTTGCGGCAAATCCTTGGAGCTGGTTAGTGGCTTGCACAGGAGTGCTTTGGGAAGGAGTTGTGTTTAAAGTGGGACGCAATGGCTGTCGATTCATCATTGCCACCTGATTCCGGATCTGTTCAATCAACTGCAACTGATGAATCTGCTGTTGTTGCAATGCCATCAACTGCTCAAGAATCATTGGGATGGCCATTGCTGTAACCCCACTCGCTGCGGTTGCGTTAGCTGCACACCTTGTACTCTGTGAGAATTGTGCAACTGCCACTTTAGTGCTCAACAATGTCTCTAAGGTTACATTAGTGTTTGGCATGTTATAACCTGTCAAAGAAGGTGGCTCGCTAATTTGAGGTAGTGGTGTAGCTGTACTAGAGGTGCCTGGATTGGAGTAACTTTTTTCTACAGAAGGTTCTACCTCCATGGGTTCTTCTTCCTTTTCTGTATTCTTTATCTCACAAATCTCATTGTTCTCAGCTTGAATGCTTTCTTCACAAGCCTCGCTGTCCGCTTGATCGCTAGGTGAACTTGCAGGAGAAGGCTCTGCAAATTCTTCAGGAGCTGGGGTAGCTTCATCTTCATTCACAATGAGCACCAGTGGATTTTTAGTGCAGTTCTTCTTGTGTTCCAAGAAATCACTCCACTTGAAGAATTCTGCACAACATTTTTCACAAACGTTTGTTTCCTCGCTTCCACTCCGGCTTTCATTCCCACTATCACCATCATCTGCTCCTTCTCCTGGCACTGTGGGGAGGCAGCGGGGATGGGGTGGGAGGGAAATCAGAAGATTGTATCAGCCAATGACTTGCAAAAGAGCCCTCCCTGCATTTTAGAATTTTGCACAAGTAAGAATCAATATTTTTTTATTTTGTACAAATTACACCACTTCAACATTTCTGAGGTCCCTCAGTATGTGTATTCTATGACTCTTTCTACCTAGCTAATCATTTTCTTAGTGCAATCCATCAAATTATGAGGCCCTATCAATTGTGGATACTGCTTCTTAATGAAATTCCATAGAAGCAATTGATTTCCAATATTTTCATACAATTCACAGCTACCTTGTCTGTTGGGTACAAAGCAAGCTTTCGATGGACTCATTAGGATTCCCCTTTGCCATCAAGCTTCCTCATTTCCAGCAAAATTAGAGATACCTTTGCCAGTTCACTTAACATTGCTAAACTAATCTGTAACCTTTCAAACTCAAATCAGTACCTGACACGACAAACTGAGCTTCTGTTACTCAAGTGGGGTCTTTGTGCTACTTAGATTTATTATCTTTATACTATATAGAGACACCATAGGCACAGTATAACTCCACATAACCTGTTAAATCAACAATTTATTTAATTTTAAAAGATTTATATGTATACGTCTGATATACAGAAAGTATTTTTTTTAATTAAACTACTATCACCTCTCTTGTTTTTGTACTTTACCTATACATTCCAAGAAGCAAATATTACATAATTGTTAAAAGTATGTAAAATGTGATTGTGCATTCCAGTTATATAAATCAAATTAATATCTTTTCTTTTTGGAAAGAAGTGCTAAAATTACATGTTACTGTTGTTAGCCAATAGAGTTCAGTGGTTTGTTAACAAACTAGAAATTATATATTTAAAGTTCATTTACATTGACATGTTTAACATGAGAATGTTGTAGCCAAGACACACTTTTAGTACCTTTTTTCTTCTATTCTCATAGAAAGACTCTGCAAATTATATGCTTGTGCCATAGTGGAAAACCCACTAATTGGTTACACATGTTTAATTACTGTTGTAGGCAGCTACTTCCTCTGACTCGCATTACTCTCTTGTGCTGAATAACAAGCATATCTAATGAACAGAATTCTAATTCACACCTGATCATATTAATAGCTGAAGACTTTAAAAGTCTTTAAAAATCAACATTCGATGTAAGGTTTCACTTTAAGAGCACTGTAATAAATATAAAAGCACCTGTATGCTTTGAAAGCTATGTGCAGCTTCAGTGTACCATAATTATACAGATTCTATTTGATGCTCTGGACATTACTGAAGCATAACTGTTTTTTGTTAGCTTACAGATAAATGATAAATGACAGAAGCAAATCAGTTCAACACAGCAAGATGATAGATATAAATCATTTTGTACTTCACACATAGAAGTGTGAGAAAATCTACTTCAGTTTGTGCAAACATGTTAGTTTCTTTCACATTAAAGTAGCAATTAATTAATTTCATTTTTACATTTAGGAGGAATATTCAAGAAAAATCCTGCTCATTTCAAATGTTCCTCTTAGAATAGAAAATATTTGCATGACAGATAAACACTTTAATCTTGGTATTTCAGGTTGTTTTATTTTCTCTCTTGCATTTTAATTTTATCATCACTAAAAAAAAACCAATCAACAACAAATAGAGAGTTCAAAGCAGCAAGTGGTTTAGCCTTCCATCTGAGTTGTATTTTGATAGTAGAACTCAGATCGGCTAAAAGTTACACCTTAGCAAAAAAAATACAAATTTGTAATTTGGTTGTGTTTACTTAAAGCAAAACTACAAATGATTTACATGAAAATATAGGAAGATAAGAAAATTAAGGGTTTAATTGTAATTTTATTGTACCTTGAGTTTCAACTCTCGTTTGTGCAACTGAAAAATAATCTCAGAAGCCATCTCCAAAACATTTTGCTATGCAGTTGTATTGGTTACATGAATCTTGTTTATATATTGCCAAATGTTCAGTGCTGAATATTACAGATAAACTTCATTTTTTATTTTTTTTATTTTCCTATTTAATAATATACCCAAGCTAACTTAATTTCATAAAATAGAAAAGTAAAACCTTAAACTGCATTTTACTAGTGGAAAAAACCATAGCTCCAAAGAGATCACTTAAAGATTTAAACTTACAGCCATAGGAAATATTTTTTGACATATTTAATTTCAGGTAAGATCACCTGATTTTAGTCATACCGGCTTTCAAATGAAGAGTCAGCATTCTTTAAAAACACAACAACGTAAGATAATAGCTTAGTTTGTATTTGTGATTTTATTTTTGTTTTGTTAATTCATGAGTCTCTAAAATGAATAGGAAATTATTTTAAATATTAATCTACATGAATGGAACTTCATGTTAAAATTAAGTGTCTTCAAAGTATAGAATATACAAAATAATAATGAACAATATTTCTTATATATTCATCCCTTAAAATTTAAGAACTAGCTCTATCTACAAATTTGATGCTTGCTCATAGCTGTAATCTAATTAACATATATAAAAAAATTAGTTTCCATTCATTCTAACATGGTGTTAATCAAAATAGTATCACCTATCAGAATTTAGAGCAAAATGTTTTTGCAAACCTTTTATTGCATGCTACTGCAAGTTTTTATTTCAAACTTTACAAAAGCAAGTTTTTTTTAAGGAAATCAAAAACCAAAAGTTAAAGACAAATCCACTTGGTCGGGAGTGTATATCACTTTGCAATTCAAAACATCCTCAAATATTTATGTGATGTAATATTTGTAATTATTTGAGTGCATCTTTCTGTCTCACAAGCATGTCTCCTTTTATGTTCAATAATCAGAATATAGAAGAACTACCGCTGTAACTATTGTGGACTTTAGTCTATCCTCCTAATCAATTTACCTGTTTAAGAGTTATTATGGCAACAATTTAAATAAGTATACCTGAAGTAGCTTATTCTAAAAAAGCTATTGTGGCCTGGCATCTTTTATATTGAAAAAATAATAAATTAAGTATTATTTCATGTGTTATTTCTGCTAATATGATAATATATGACTGACAAGCCACAGTGATGGCCTACTTTTCCACATGTAAAGGATACTGCTCTTCTTCAGAAAGACTGGCATGGATATTCAGGTGCTAGGCATCTATGACAATGTTACAGCAAACAAGGCTTTCAAACCTGGCCTGCTGGTATATTTGGGAGTTCAAATTATAGTTGGGTTAAAAACTGTAACCATAAATCAAGCATGAGCTTTTGTACTAATTTTAAATGCAAAAGTAAAGAGTATGATTAGGTGGTTTGGAAAGAATCTTCATGTACATACAGGTTTTACATGATTTTTATATTGAACATCATTTCAGTTCATGTTGATCACACAATTTAAAACATATATGTTAGCACTAGTAAGCATATTTAAGATTGAAGTCCCAAAGGACAATATAGGAGAGTCAAAATGATACAGGAAATTAGAGCTGATAAAGGAAATTTCAGTTTAAATCTTATTCAATTATGATATTCAGTAGGAAATGACTTTTTTCAGTAATGCTCTAAGGATAAAATAGGATATGTGTATGTGCTTACCAACATTTTATACAGAAATATTAGTGCATCACTGTAAGAAGATAGTATGTGCTGGAGTTTTAAAATGAATTATTTTAAAATGAATTAAAATTCCTATGTTAAATATAGAACTTTATAACTGCTTCTCACAGAGAGCTTGGTCTCTGTGAGAAGCTTTATCATGGGCATATAAAAATAATGGAGACAAACTACATTTTATGATATTGAAGATCCCCCCCCCCTGAAACTGCACTTACATTTTAGATTTCAGTTCACTGACATGAAAATTAAACTGTCTCTTAAAAACTGACACATATTTTAGTCTATTAAGAACATATTTTAGCATGGAACAGTTTTATTTTAAATTTCATCTACCAACAAAATAACTTAATATTGCAAATACATATAATGTTTCATGATAACCTATTAACAACTACGGTTCAATCCTTTTGAAATGCAGAAACTTGAAGTTGTCCTCAAAATTAGTATACAAAAATTCCTTATTCAAGATTTAATATGCAAATGTATTCATACCTGCACACATCTTCAGAAGTGTGTAAAAATATTTTCATTTGCTATTGTTTTGTATAAAAAGGATACATTAATTTAAGAATGAAAAAATATACATTAAATGAGCTTTTCAGTTAATTTTATTATTTAAATAAACATTACTACAAGTTGGTAATTATATATAGAGTTCCCTCTTTTGACTGAAATAGAACATTAAAAATATATATTTTAATGAAGGGCTTTGAAGTCTGATCGTATTAAGAATGACTAATGACATATTTTCATTAAAGAAATATATTTGAAAACTGTATGTTTGTTATAACACAGAATGTGGAAAAGAATAATAAATTATGAGAAAGTTACTGCAATTATAAACCAATTATTGGAATTATATTCCACAGAAACTACGGAATCTGATTCAGTTTTGAGGCCAAGTCAATCTTTAATCTAAGTGGAAAAATAAGGTAATAACAATATAAAATATCTCAAGTTTTCTTCTTTAGATCATCAAGTTATTCGTGGCTTTTTCATGCTATCACTTGGCTTGGATCTTTACTCATGTCGTATACAGTCTGATGTTCTGAAATAATTTAATCAAAATATTTGGGCAGAAGCCAATAATCATTAAGGACATCTGAACTGTGAATTTTACTGGGTGTAAAGAACAAGAGTGAAAACTGACACTTCAGTAATTCCAACTGCATTAGTGGAAAAATATTGTTATGGGTTATTACTGAATTGTCTTTATGGTTTATCCTTATTATATTCCTGCATGAAACATGTCCCTCTCTACAAAAAGAGAAAAAAGACAGAAAGAAACGGAAGTGGGAATATGTTTGGTTAGCAGCATTAAACATTTTCAGTTTGCAACAGTGCCAGTGAATGTATTATACAGTGTTAAAATACATTCTGTCCCAATATTTATTTTATGAGAACAATATTAGGACATTTATTCCTTTCCACTGTAAGTAGTACAGGTTATCCATTAGAGAAAAGGCCCAGTGGTCATGTAACTAACCTCTATTACATTTAACTATTACTGAAACATCATCTAAGATAAATGGATGAACAAAAACAAAAATCTTAAGAGTTGCAAGAATGCTCCCCTAAACAACTCTTAACTATGCAAAACAGCTTTCAAACAGAAAGAATATTAAAAACAATTCTAATTTCAGTAAGCACTTGCTCTATTTCATTGTATCATTGTTATTTTTAAAAATGAGAACCTTTTAAATTATTACTTAGGCCATTACATTTTCTCTAAGGAAACTGTTTCTTTACATTCCTTTAAATTCCAGCATTGAAAAGGCATGTGCAAGATAGGCACAGTTTAACAAAATAATAATATAGTACTAAGATGTATCTATGCAGAATGTAGCTATAATACATTCAATCAACCTTCTTTTCTAATAGGCTTGCCTAGGATTGCTCACCTGGCAAGAGTAAGTTGGCTGCATTTTGGTACCAACCACAACAATAATAACAGTTATAAAATTACACTTTACACTTATTCCACACTGAATGGTTATAAATAAATACATTCATTCCGCATGTCAGGACAGAAAATCCCAACACTGATCTATAAATATATTCATTTTCCTCTAATGGCCCAATTAGCCAATTTGAGGAACATGTGCAATGAAAAAATGCAACTGTAAATGCCTTTATCTCTACACTGACACAAACAGTGTGAAAAGATCTTGCATAACTCCCTTTTAATATAGGCATTGGCAAATAATTCAATTAGATTTTAGATTACTAATAACTACTAAAATAAATCTCAAATCTCTGTATTTACTTTGTACAATGACAATGTTTCCTTATTGTTATCAAATACAATTTTCCTCATTAAGAACTAGTGTTACAAATAGTTTAACTTTTATATATATATATATATGTAGACCTACATACAGGCACCCGTGAAAACCTCAAAAAACATATATATATATATATATACATACATTTTGATTTCATTCTCCCCCCTCCTTTTTCTCTGAATTAATTCTTTTAATTTTTTTTATGATAGCTTTGAATCCCATAAAGAAAGATGAATTATCACACACAGAGCCCAAGCTGTGAAACAGGAGGAGACAAATAGAGACCCCTACTGTGTTTAACAATGTAGAAGAAATTTCAAGTGCAATAGCAAAATTTCTATCCTTTTCTACAGGCCTCATAAACCGACAATATAAATCTGAACAGTGGAGGGCACTCTTGCTATGCAAAAATTGCATTGCCCTGATATATTTCTTTCTATCTATTTAGTGGCCTAAATTTCACAATTTAAGTTAACAGCCACTTGTGGCATAGTCACCATGTGCCTTCTGCAAAAAGCATATGCAACATTTAACCAACTGCTAAGGCTTTGTGAATTCAGATTAAGAACAAATCAAGAACTTTACATTTTTGTCTGCTGATAAAATATTATCAGCGCATAACATATTAAAATGTAATTACTGTATCTGTTTGACTGAAATCTCAAATATTCAGTTGGACGCCGAAGTTCTGTGTAAACTAGCTGGTGTACAATATTTAGTCTACAGTGATATAAGATTTTATTGGGAGTTAATGCAGTATTAAACGTTGACTATTTCATTAATTTAAAGTAAAACAGGAATCAAGGCCTAACAGGAATCTAAATCATATAAGAGACTGATCCATTTTTGTATAATCTTCCATTTTTAAAGACATAAACCAACAGGCAGAACACTAGAAGATATATCCAGGTTTTCTATAAGCACTGACTCATTGAAAGCAGGAGAGCTGTTTCCATATGTATGTGCTAAATGATCAAGATTGAAAATCTAGCCAAGGAGCATTATAACATTTCTCATAATATTCCACATAGAAAAATTGATACAACTAATAAAGCATATGCAATGAAATATTGATGCACCTAAATAATGAAGATTATTTAGGTGCATCAATAGAGAGAGACCAAATCACTGTTATTTTCCTAACCAAAGTAAATGACACTATATAAGATTAATTGAGCAATGAAATACTGTGTAAAACCACAACTCTTTTCTTAGTACTGCCAGCTTGGGAGTTGAACTACAAAGGTATTTGATAAGCTGTACAAAATCATATATAAAAACTCATAAGCATCTCTAGTTGACACTCAGATTTGATGTTAACACTTAAGACAACAAGTGGTAAGCCATGCTGCCAAGGTCAACTGCACAGATGTACTAATTGTATTATGAGCTTGACAACTAGTGGCCACCCCTGGCAGGGCAAAACAAGCAAAGGTTAAATCAGCAAACCTTGTCAAAGCACTTCTAACTATCCACCCTCAGGGAAAGTTCATTGGGAGCTTGTTGGCACTCCAGCAATCCTACCTTTTCACTGAAAACAAACAAAAAAGTCTCTCCTACACTCAACACTTACACACAGGAAACAGAAACAATTTGGTCTCAAACACTAAAAATAACATGCATGCAATACTTTTTAAAATATACAGGCATTCTGTTGTCATAAAAATGGACTCTAAGCTTCTATTGATGTTCTTATTTTCTCGAGTAATTATGAAAACTTTTTATAGGACTGCCTTCTGCATGATTGTTGCTGTTTTTTGTATGCAATTAACAATGGAAATGCTCTCAAAAGTATTTACATTTCATAAGTTAAATAATGCATGATTTGTCATGAATTCGATAACAATCCTGACTTTACTCTGAATGAAGATCAATAGATTTCAAAGGGATTGTTCTCAAATTGATATAAGAATATTACTTTTTCACTTTTCACATATAAATAGATACATATAAAACCATTTTCTATAATAATGCTGTAAAATGAAATGAATACTTTTTATCTGTAGAGAAACATAACTCCATGATATAAATTGCAATATTGTGAATATAACTTTGAATTGCTATTTCTTATGAAAAAAGTTATTTTTTATTTGTCCTAGATATATTGATTGTATTTCTAACGCTTAAAGCCATTTTGAATACAAAATGTATCATTTCAGTTTGTTTAATTTTTTGATTTCTTTAAACTATGTAAGAAGCTATTTATTTATGTCAATCACAGCAGTCTATTTCACTAATTGCAAAATGTAATACATCTTGTTCTTATCAATGAATATTATCTAGATAGTTCTGTTGGGTTGGCACTCAAGTCAATAAATCATGCAAAAAAAATTGAAAGCTTTTCTCAGTGCTTCACCCAAAGTAACAAATTTATTTGCATTGCTTTTATTTTAAAATTATATTTCAATAAACTATTAAAATATTTTTAGAAATAAGTAATCAATATTTATGTTTAAGAACATGAATGTTCAGCTGATATTAATCATATATAATTAATGTTTGTAATGTTTTTATTTATGGAAGCACATACATACTTCTCTTCCCAGCAGTAATGATACATAAAAATTACAATTATTACTTATTTTTGCATTTGTATACTAAAATATGCAAATTTTAATTAACATGTTATTAAACCATCCTTTAGTTTGAATAGTATATAAAATATAATGCGAACATTTACTGTACAGCTGTGCACAATAATATAGGGTAATTTTCCTCCCTCATACTAATAATAAATCTAATATCTTAAACTAAAGAACTGTTTTAAAATTGGAAAATACAAGGGCCTTTTATTATTTTAAAAGGCAATTTGCTAAAAATCTCAAAATTTAATGTTTAATTAAATGTTTCATATCATCTCTAATGTTCTTAAGATTATTATAGTTTAAGTATAATAGAAAGCAACACATTCTATTTATGGTATCTACTGTATATGATTTTTATGAACATTAATCTTACTATCTTATATCTACTGGAATAAGCCTTACTGAATTTAAATTAACTTATTTCAAAGTAAACAGGAACATTTTTTAAAAAGAATACATCCAAAGGAATAAATCAAAATAACTGAATGATAAACTGGAATAAAAAAACCCGTTGCAACTGGTTTTTGGAAAGATGTATAGTTTAAATATAAGAATTCTGGTGAACAGGTTTTTAAAACAAATTTAGTATGTCACAAAAATCCTTAATACAATATAAATGCATTTTACAATTATTTGAAAGCCACCTATCATTATTCTAAGAGCTGGCCCACTTTAAACTGAAACCAAACAAAAAAAACATGTTACTTTAATCTGTACAAATTGCATTCTAGAAATCCCTTTTAGCAATTTTATAGCTAATTTCTATTCAATTATTATCCACTTGAAAGTGCTGTGGTACCCCTCCCCCAAAAAATTGGTGAATGCATCTGGTTCCTAAGTGAATGCAGTGTTTCCAATTGTTGTAACAAAACAAGGCTGTTCTATAGCACTAGTAATCTGTTGATTTAGATAAATGTTAAAATGGAGATGTAAATTCTTCTCATACTCGAGATTAACTCATTTAGCATATAGAATAGCAAATTAACTATCTTGGGATTTATAACAATTCCTTTAGATATTTTGCCACTCTTTATAATGACCATTTCTTTCAATATGGCATCCTTTTAAATGTTTTGTGCATAAATACCTTTTGTTCCTGACTTGTCAGCATCAACTACTATGCAGATTCTAATTAATCACTCCATGTAAGCATTCATTTTCCAAATTACCAAAAGCATGAGCTCTCTCTCCAACAACAAACATTTCAACAGTAGTATCTTATGTTATTCTGACTAGTTTTGGGATCTCTGGGAGTGTTCTGCTTTAGGGAAAAAAGTCCCATTACTCTACAGGTCCAAATTATTAATGTGCTTCTAAAACATTTATTTTAAGACTGGTGCCTAAATTTACTGGTCTTCATATAATTTTAAATATAGCCTTATATTTATCTTTCAGTCTGTCAAAATGTCATGTTTCTTTCTGATACTGTGTAAATCCTTTTTGTAAAGGAAAAAGGTACACTTACTTTTAACAGCTTTTCTTAATTATATCCCTAAAATGCAGCACTAAGTGTGTATTCTCATGTATAATAAAATGTGTAAGTTTATTAGATATCACAATAGCTTGAGGAATTCTTTTAGAGTCAGGAATTAAAATACTGAAGAGAACTAAGGTTAGTATAGTGGGTATCTTTGAAAAATATTATCTGCACTTTTTTGCCTGTTTTATGTGCTTAAAAGTGTTTTTGGCCTGTTGCTGAACTAAGAATCAGAAACAGTGGCATTGCTTACAATTGTAAATTGAAATGAAAAGGCCTGATGTGTCTGATACAACATCATCTTATTCTAGAATATACATAACTAGTTAAATCTTTTTTGCAGGCAAAATATTTGTACTAAGTCAGATAAAAATGTTGAACACTTAACCAATTTAGCTCCTGATGTGATTTTGGTAAATCAGAGCTCTGAAATTGCAGAACTCTGCATGTAACTAATTATCAAGATATATTATGTTCTATATACTGGCATGCATTTATTAACCAAGAGAATCACACATTTTGATCACAATTCTCTAAAATAGTGAAGTATTTACATTGTAGCATTTTTAAGGCTGCTGGTAAAGCCGATTTTGAGCTATTCAGTGACCACAATAATAACGCTTTAAAATTCCTCACTGGGATGCAATGTAGTCCTTTTGATGGGAAGACTGTCTTTCTTATTCGCCAGAAATAAATCCATTCATTTGATCATGTAGTCATTGAGGGCAATACAAAACAAACCAAGTGTGAGAAATTCTATGTGATGAAGTAAACAAAACAAAAAAAAACCCAAAAGGGGAAAAAAGAGAGAGAAAATCCATTTCCATGACAAAAAGATTCTTTGTTCTTAATCTACACACCATATGCAAGCGTTTCTTTTTAGCATATCTCCTGTTCTAATCTTGGGTGACATGGCTACATAGATAAGACTCACTAAGCAAAACAAAAAAAAACCTCCTAGTTGAACAATTTTCTTCAATTTATTAACTCACCAGAAGTGCCATGAGGCACTGAGGTTTTTCCTTGTTAACTTTTAAAGTATTCAGAGTATTGTTTACATTCTTAAACCAAGCAATCTATCAACCCATCCTGATAGATTTTTTCCCTATCATTTTTCTTTTACTAAAGATAAATATCCTGTTTTTACTGAAGTATCCAAAGGCTTTAAAAAAACATTTTAAAATAAGGAATATCTCGTTTTAATTGCAACTATCCTTCAAGAAACTTGTTTCACTTCCTTTTATATAACCATTATCCAAGCTGTTCAAATCAGCAGTGGTCAGCCTTTCCCTTCTTTCCAAGAACTTTCTTATTAAAAAAAAAAAGATGGAAGAAATTACAAGTTCTGAATAATTGCCAATGTAGCAAATGCATTTACATTGGGAAGTCAATTCATGCTGCACTAAACTGCAAGGTTGCAGTGATGATTTAAAGTAGCCAAAAATATTTTGTGGCTTGGTTCTCTCCCTCCACAAGCCCCTCTTGCCCAATGAAGTGTGTGAGTATTTTTTTTCTGAAGCATTTAAATGTGTAATTTTCCTTGGAGATTCTTTTTAAAAACGAAAGCAATCAAGCTAGAATGTGCCCTTTAGAAGCAACAGAATCATTCTCCCAATGATTGCCTCTTTATCACTATCCTGATCAGCATGGAAATTTTAAGTGATAACCACAGGAACAATGAAATACTTCATTCTGCCTTCATAATTGAAAAAAAAAAGCAATCTGAGGTACAGGAGAAAAAACCAAATCGGAGTGGTAAACTTTAATGTTATATGCAGATTCTGGAGCTTAGAATTATTCCAAATTGACTTCTAAAGACAGCTCAAAAACCAACTGCAGCTAAATCATTTCAAAACCAGACACAACTTGTTTTATAAGCACCCTGAGCACGCCTGGAGGCTCTCTTGGCCTCAAGGGGCCCAAATAAATTCTTTTCTTTTTTTTTAATAATAAAAAAAATCTTTTCAATAAGCGCAGAACGAATATCCCATTTTATAATCCACCTCAAATCCTAAGAAAAACCCAAGAACATCTTCATGGCAATTGTGGTGGCAAATGAAAGCAGGCGTGAGGCAAGTTAAGCTCTGCCCCAGGGCAGACAATTTATCCACCCCAGGCCCTGACAATTATTCCCAGGCGTCGCCTCCTATTCCCTCCCTAACATTTAGGAGAGACCTTTTTTTTGTGTTGCCTTTGAACATCTGACCCACCTCCACTTATTTATGGGACACTCCCTGGCCTTTGGAAGCAGCCCCCCACCCACCCCAAAGTCAGGCCTACGTCCCAAAATTCGGCGGAGCAAAGCGAAACCTTGCTTCAGAGAACTAATCCTGTGCAATCTTTGTTGAGTATGTGTGTGTGTGTGGGGGGGGGGGAAGACACTGAGGCACCCCCACCCAAGAGCCCTTCCCCCTCGGTTACTTTAGGAATTACACTTAAAACTCTAATCCGGAATCGAGCCGGCCAAGCAGCCGGTGCCGCCGGCGGGGGTTTACTTCAGAGTAAAAGCCGAAGCGAACCGCGAAAGAGATATATTTTTTTTCTTTTCTTCCCCTCTCTCCCTCAGACGCGCGGCAGGCCGAAGGCGGGAGCGCGTCGCGGGGGCTTATTTGTTATCCAGGGCCAAGGAAAGAAGCCGCCGCCGCCGCCGCCGCCTCCAGCAGGGCCGCTTCCGGGGTTGTTTGGGGTTGTTGTTTTTGAGGGAGAGGGGGGGGGGGGAAGAGAAGGGAGGTCTGACACCGCCGTAAAGATCCAGAAAGGATTTTCACCGCTTGGTTTCTTCCCCCACACCGACCCACCCCCGGTCCTCAACTCTCTTGGCAACTTTTCTGCCGTTGAGGGGCAAAAAGAAGGCGGCAAGCCGCTCGGGAACGGGGACGACGAACGGCTGAAAGGAAGAAAAAGAAAGGAAGGAAGGAAGGAAGGAAGAAAGAGGCCGTTTCGATCGAAAAATCAAACAGTAGGAAAGAAACGCAGATTAAAAAAAATAAAAATAAATGAAAAGGCGGCAAATCCATACTCGGCTAAGAGCGGCAGGGAGAAATAGCGGCGCGCGCGTTTTTTTTTGGAGGGGGGGCGCGCGCGGCGGATTTGCAAGTGCGCCCTTCACTCCCACCCTCCCAACTCCCGAGAGCGGGGGACGGTGTAACTCTTCTCTTACTCCCCCCCCCCAGATGTCCAGCCATAATTCAAGCCCTCCGCTGCACGCCGACTTTGCCAGCGAGAGGCTTCGGTGTGGAAGCGAACACTTGCTCCGAAAGAGGGGAGGGGGGGGAGGAAAGAGAGAGAGAAAAAAACTTCTGCTTCAGCCCGCTTTAAACTTTAAACTCCCACCCGAGTTTCTCCTACCTCTTTTCCCGAGGTGGCCTTCTCTGGGGCTGGCTCAAGCTCCCTCCAAAGATAGTAAAATCCACCAGGCTTAGAAAACACCCACCGCGCGCGCACATAAACACACACACTCACTCACACACACACACGCACACTCACTCACAGGCACAGGCGCACGTAGGCACCCGACTCCGGCCGCCCAATCCCGCTTGCTTGTTTGCTCGCCTTGCCTGCTTTGCCTGCCTTACCTTGTTCGGGAGGCACCTCAGCTTGTAGCTCCTCGTCGGATTTGAGATGTTGGGGCTTAGCTTGCTTTCGTCGAGACATACTGCTAGCTGAGGTGGCTTCTTGTGCCTGCTTTTTGCAGAGACATCGGCGAGAGGTGGA
>JANHFT010002638.1:101709-118365 GCA_032467955.1 Pseudoxenodon macrops | reverse complement strand
CAAGATGCAACAACACAACCAACCAATCCGCTCACAGCAACAAAGCCAACACCCCACACCTCCCCAGTATTTATAGAAAGACTGCAGCTCCGATCACGCTTTGCTCGCACAAGCACAAAGCCGAAAGCACCAGCCTGAAGATGACGAGTGGGATCTCGTTGAAACATCGCCAAGATACTCTCAATCTTACACAGGAAAAGACCCGAATACGCCAAGACCTACAAAAACATATATATATGGTTAAGACACCGAGCTTGTCAATCAGAAAGGTTGTCAGTTCAGCAGTTTGAATCCCTAGTGCTGTGTAATGGACTGAGCTCCCATTACTTGTCCCAACTTCTGCCAACCTAGCAATTCAAAAGCATGTAAAAATGCAAGTAGAAAAATAGGAAACACCTTTGGTGGGAAGGTAACAGTGTTCCGTGCACTTTCGGAATTTAGTCATGCTGGCCACATGACAACAGAGATGTCTTCAGACAGAACTGGCTCTTCGGCTTTGAAACAGAGATGAGCACTGCCCCCTAGAGTTGGGAAGGACTAGCACATATGTACGAGAGGAACCTTTACCTATATTCACTAAACAACAAAGTAAATAGAGTTACCTTGTCATAAGATGAGCAGTCAATAAATTTAATAAATAAGCATACAAAATATTTTCCTAGGAATTATAATCACTGTCTATTTTATGCATTCTATACAATAAATTAACCTTAATTTTAACCTACATCTTTAGGAACTTTGCAATTAATTGGCATGATGTTAGAGTCATTCCCATAATTGAGTAGAACCTTGATAAGTATTAAAAACGAAATAAAATATATAGCCATTTCTTTTTGCATTTAGGTTCCAGAATAGTCTGAATATCACTGTTTTCTTATTAAATCCAACCAGAATTCTAGAATGAAGTTACATATTAAAGGCTATACAGAAAATTCTTGACATTTTCTACATTTTGTTTTCATTACAAAACTAATGCTATGTGTACTTATGTGAGGAGAATGATTTTATCCAACAAATGTATTCAGAAAAAAATCCCAATTCCTTCATTGTGGACAGCAGAAATTTGATTTGTACCAAAGTAAAGTCTTTTTCTGTTTCTAATAGTGATAAAACAACTGTGTCATATGTATCTGTATATAAAGTTAATATGTCAACGATAAGTTTAACATTCTGTGAAGCTTGACATGCTTTTACAACAATGGCTAAAGGCAGGGGGAGTTGGGAACAATGAACAAAAGTAGTCTCACTCTGATATATTAGCAATGGCTAAAGGCAGGGGGAGTTGAGAACAATGAACAAAAGTAGCCTCACTCTGATATATTAGAAGCTCTATCTCTTTTGTACATGCATTTGAATATAGCATTTGTGTATTTAAGAAGAAGAGCAATGCGATGGTGCAATGTCACGTTCATAATTTTGACAAATGCTTCTGCCCCATCTTGGAATCCAATTGTGATAGATAAATTATTGAAAACAGAACATTCTTCTGTAATCTTCTCACCAGACTAAATGCTAAATACTAGCAACCATTTTTAACAAAGCTGTTGAACAAAAGATGGCTAATTTCATTATTTATTGGAAACTAGATCTATTTTGCTACTATTAGTATGATCATAATAATGGCTGCAGGATTTGGGTGTTTTGGCTCGTCTAGAGAAAAGAAGGACTCAGGGGGGCATGATAGCACTTTTGCAGTATTTTAGGGGCTGTCATAAAGAGAAAGGGGTCAATTTATTTTCCAAAGCACAAGGGGGCAGGCGAAGAAACAATGCATGGAAAGTAATCAAGAAGAGAAGCAATCTGGAATTGAGGAGAAACTGCCTAACAGTGAGGACAATTAACCAGTGGAACAGCTTGCCTTCAGACATTGTGGGTGCTTCATCACTGGAGGTTTTTAAGAAGAGACTGGACAGTCACTTGTCTGAAATGGTATTTCCTGCTTGAGCAGGACTAAACTAGAAGATCTCCAGGGTCCCTTCCAGCTCTATTCTGGTTCTGATTATTCACTACCACAGAATACAATGCTTTATAAAATATGATAAGTAAAAAAGAAATCTCTGATTTAAATTCTAAATGATTCTAAATTGCCAATTATTACGTTGAATACTGCTTTGTGACTAGGTATAGTGAGTAGCTAAGTAAAAGACTGACTTATCTTGTTTATCTGAAAGTGCAAATAATCTAGAATTGTTGAACACCTGGCATTGGGAACTTCAAATTGTGATAATAACCACAACTGTGCATGCCTGAAAAGAAACATTTTCATATCAGATCAAACATTTGAGACTTAATATCATTTATATGTAGATTAGTACTACAAAGATAAAAAAAAATATTTGAAAAATTTGACATTTATTTATAACAGTGTTATTAAAAATAAGGGAAAAGTAGAACTTCGCATCTATCAGGGTTGATGGAAGTTAAACTATAATAGGCACATGCAAAGCTTTTAATTGCTCTGGAAAAGGAAATACAGACAGGAGATAATGGTCCTGTTGTTGATTTCCGAACCGTTCATGAAAGACAAATATCTCGAATTATTGCAAAACTCTGCCTCCATTATATCTATTAATAAGAGCTGAAAGAAGACCATTTTCAGAATGCAAAAGTTAAGGATTAGAGTTCACATTTTGGGGTTACAACATTTATTGCCCTTCCTGTCACTGACAAGAAAAGGATGGAGAGAGACAATGTTTTTGCAATCTCATTAGCAGGATGTATTGTTTGACATTAACTTAGCAGCGTATTAACATGTGCCAATAGCAGAGAAACAAAGAAAGCAATTTACATTTTTTGACAATTTTGATACCTTCACTATGATAGAAAAAAAGATACTTTCTATTGTGCATAGTTCCAACTTTGTATGCTATTTATTTTTCATTTACTTATAGGAGTATGTTGTGCCATATTTCCTGTTTTTGTATTTTTCCTCAACAAATACTTCTTTAAAAAAAGAAAGAAATGCCCTTTCCCAACCCAGCACTTTGCCAGATGTTTGAGAGAGAGAAAAAAACAAACAAATAAAAACTACAGAAAAATTGGCTCACAGCCATTGGTATTCTTGAATAGCTATCTCAGTGTAAATGTGACATTTGCGATTTAGTTTCCTATGGAAATTCTAACTAGTGACCTTTAACTATTTACTGAATTGGCTACCGATATTTTGTAATTACCTGCTATAATGTTAAAAAAAGTTACTTTTTCTTGTTAAAAAGTCAGTTTCAGGTTAGATTTTTCATTTTCAGGGGGGGTGGGGGCGAGAATGAATCTGCTGTTTATTTTTCCTTCAGTTGCAAAGAAAACGTACAGCAAGACTTATCTTTAAATCTTAATTTGTATCTCCTGAAAAACTATGGTACATGCAATCCCAGACTTAACAACTGTTGATAAGAAAGACAAAAATGTCTGGTTAGTGGATGTGGCAGTAACTGGAGACAGCAAAATAGAAGAGAAAGAACAGGAGAAGTTGACAAAATACAAAGATATGCACATAGAAATAGAATAATTGTGGCAAAGGAAAGCAAAGGTAATACCAATAGTAATAGGTACCTTGGGTATAATCCCGAAACAACTGGACCAGTGGTGTGTCGCTGCTGGTTTAGATCAGTTTGCCCAAACTGGTGGCGGAAATTTGCCTCCGCTTGCTGAACTGGCAGCAATGGGCAGCTGGCCACGCCCCCGAACCAGTCCTCTGATCCCCGTTGCTTGCAAACGTCTGGAAAAGAACCCTCTGCACATACACAAAGCTTTTTGCACATGCGCATGGATCTAACATAGGCATGTGCGTGAGTAAAGCGAACCCATGCGTGTAAAATGTGCACTTCTGACGTGACACGAACCGGTAGGGAAGGTAAGAGGAACCCACCATTGAACTGGACCAACACTTGAATACCATTGGCATTGTCAAATTCACCATCAGTCAATTATAAAAGGCAGCTTTACTCAGAACAGCTTATATTCTGTGACAATACCTCTAACACAGTCAAATATCAACCTTTACCTATCACAAGTCCTTGGGAAGGTCTTGATAGGTCATTAAAAGTACCAAATCCAGTCTGAGCATCTGGTTGATTGCACAACAAACCATAATAGTTCTATGTTTCTTCTTTTTTATAACATACCAGGTATCGCCTTGGTTACCTAAAGGGAACTGAAATCTTCCAGAATCTTTTCTTGGTCAATATATTATATTCATAATAAAAATGCTTGCCCACCCCCTGGTT
This sequence comes from Pseudoxenodon macrops, assembly GCA_032467955.1. Taxonomy (NCBI): domain Eukaryota; kingdom Metazoa; phylum Chordata; class Lepidosauria; order Squamata; family Pseudoxenodontidae; genus Pseudoxenodon; species Pseudoxenodon macrops. The sequence continues at coordinate 114,142 of JANHFT010002638.1, read as the reverse complement.
CTGTATGTCTTTTGGGTTAATTAGAACACAGCCATCTGTTCTTATCCACAATAAAGGTAAAATTATAGCATGTTTATTTTACCCTCCTGTGCTTTCATTGTTATGTTACATGTTAAGGGCAAGTTTGACTTGCAGCATATCAACACACCTTTTATTATCTGACTTCCACCTAATGAATTATTCATTGTTAATTTTAAGTTGATTATTATCCTACTATAATATAATCCTTTGTGACTGACAGGTAGGCCCTGATGCTCACATATGTCCATATTAGTGGATAATTCAAGAAAAACGTTCTGAGAAATATAAGTGGCAATTTTTATAAAGCACAATACCTTAGTACACTCAATATTCAGAGGTGGGATTCAGCAGGTTCTGACCAGTTCTGGAGAACCTGTAAATTGCACATCTGACTGGCCCTGCCCCAATCTATTCTCTGCCTCCCCAGCCCCAGCTGACCAGGAGGAAATGGGGATTTTGCAGTAATCCACTTCCCCTGGAGTGGGGAGAGAATGGAGATTTTACAGTATCCATCCCCTGCCACACCCACTAAGCCACACCACACCCACCAAGCTATGCCCACAGAACCAGTAAAAAAATTTGAATCCCACCACTGCCAATATTGGTTAATATTATTTTAATATAACACTGTACCAGTTCTTTAAGATTGTATGTGTGTCTTATTATTATCATTATCCCTCAGCAATTCTATATAGAACTCACAAAAGTGGAAGTTTCTGGTAAAAAATAGCATAACTAATGGGCAATTATTAGAAAAACGTGTGTGAATTAATTCCTCTGTGTGTAGGGATGGTGAAAAGATACAGACAAATATGCATGGTCCTCAAAGCAGCTAGATCTGCCTTGCAAAAGATGTGGTTGCTTTAATATGTAGATAACAAATATTTCCACAAGCTGATATCTGCCTTAAGAAGCACCTTTTTCAAATGGTTTACACAGTTTCTGGTTTTTTTGGTTTTTTTTTGTCTCTGCTTCCTCTAGCATTAGTACTTTGAATACTAAGATATAAGAAGTTATTCACAAAAAAAGATACCTTTAAGCATCTGCTAACAGTAAAGAAAAATCATTCTTCTGTTTTCCAAGACCTTCGATAGCAGATGAAGATCTCTCAAGAACATTGCGGGAGATTATGTGACAGAACCTGCAAGAATTTGGAAATTAGTGACAATTACCTTTCCCCATTCATTAGTAAGGATCATATAATGGATCAAAGTTGCTTCTATAAGCAGTAAGGTTATTTCTATTACTAGAATGACACTTCTCAGTGGATGTCAAGACAAGAAGCAATGGATGGAAACTAATCATGGCGAGAAGCAACCTGGAATCAAGAAGAAACTTCCTAACAGTGAGGATAATTAACCACTGGAACACCTTGCCTTCAGAAATTGTAGGTGCTTCATCCCTGGAGGGTTTTAAGAAAAGACTGGACAGTCACTTGTCTGAAATAGTATAGAGTCTACTGCTTGAGCAGGGGGTTGGACTAGTAGACCTCCAAGGTCCCTTCTAACTCTATTCTGATTGATGATTAATAAACTCTCTTCTACTAACCAAAGTACAGTATCTATTGATCTACTTTTATGATGACCACAAAAGATGCTGGGATGCTCTTACTCCCCAATTTTCCTTGCTGGTCAGTAATACCATAGATGGAAATGTATTCCAGCACTTTTCTCAATTTAGGGTGGAAACCTATTGATTACCCTTCTTAATTATATCTCTAAAGAAAAGGAACTGCAGGCTCATTGTTATATATCCTTAGGCTAGTTTCACAGTACAAGTAAGCCTACTGAAAATGACTATTAAATGCAGATTATTAATTAAGAAGTATTCACAGTATAAAAGCAGCTTTCATCTCTGAATAAAGTACATTTGAAATATTTCCATATCTTCTCGCATTTGCAGTTTTAACATCCAACGCTTGTCTTTTTCACTGTAATGTTTTGCTTTAATTACAGTCATCTTGCTAATATACACAATTCAAAAGATTATTTAATAGTCATAGCTTGAATATTACATAAACTAGATGATGTGTGCTAATTAACAATTTCTTGCAATTTTGTATTCATGAATCTCACAAGTTTTACCAACAGTAATTAAACCTTCTTGACAAGGCTTTTATTATTTCAATTTCTTTATTAAAAAATGAAACTTGTTTTGTGCCTCTTACACAAGAGGGACATTTTCAAAAACATGCACAGAGAGAAAAACCTTCCAACTGTCATTGATGTTAGTGGAAGTTCTCCACTCCATCCAAATTGAAGGATGTTGTTTTGAAATGCACTCTTACTATATTTTAAAATGTTCATTTCCTCTCTCAGATATATGGCTAGGTTCTATTCTTATCCTGATATTCATTACTACCTATGAAGGTTTTAAAAATCTGTCTAGATACAACTACCTACTCTCTCTGGTACAAATATGAAAATGAATCTCAATCAATATAGGGGAAGGCTTATGTGTTTCCCAACACATATAAATAATAATAAAAATAATAAAGAATGTGTTTTCACATCACTGGTTCAGATGGGTGACAAACAGGAGAATTGGGGTTTCAAACAACACTTCCTTAACATTTAATTTTATTTGTGGATGCTGCATCTGATTTGTCAAAATTTTTGAATAAACTTTCCCATTACTGTGACCCATTTTCCCAATACCATGTTAACAATAAGATATGCAAACATGTATGGGGAAGGGGGTTCGATTAATCCCATCATTTTTTCATAAGTGGGCTATCAGGAGCTACACCCCAAAAGGTACATGACACCAGAATAAAGTGGGAGAAACCAGGACAAAGTCCAAATTGGATTACATTTCTATTTAGTATTAAATTACTTTTTAATAATTTTGCCATTAAGTATTCCAAGAGAACCAGCAAACCGATAACTATGTCCTGCTAATTATCTCTGTCATCTTTTGGAACATAGTCAGGTGGACCCCAAGACATGTAGACCCAAATTTCTAGGCTTATTGTCCAAATGTGATATACTTTTTTTTCTAGGAGACATGGATGTTAGGGGAATCACCAACTATTTTTCTCTGCTAGCCACTGCACAACCTGTGTGTGGCACAACCTGCACAAGTGGCAGACTTAAGTGTGGGCTTGGTCTGTTTATAGTTTCCAATGGATATAACCAAATTGTAAAACAATCACCTCATTTTCAGAATGCCATATCAGTTTTATTGGTCTTTGACCAATTTACCTTATTGTACATTAACTTCTATCTTCTTCCTCAGCAGCACCAGTTACAGATAAGCCAAACGTGAAACCAGGTTGATACATTCCTTAATAAGTGCCTAAATTAGTTCACTAGTGTACTCACTCTAATAGGTTGCAATTTCAAAACAAGAGCAGATTGTAATGATAAAGCCCACTTTGTCAATGTTTGTTCTTTTAAAGAAAGAAATATGTCATCATTTATGTCCAGATTCTTCAAAGATACAAAACATAACCTAAGTGGCTTTTGGCTGATATATCTTATAAATGAGCTTAACCTACATGTTAAATGGCTCTGCCCAAAATTATTACCCCAACTAATATAGATTTTGTCAGCTCAAAAATATTCACCATAGATTATTTAATAATTTATAGAGATCTGGTTCCTTGCCTTAAGCATTTTGGCATAGTTCCCAGGTGAAGGGATAAGTGACCAGCTCTCTTTAGTTTCCATTTGCAAAATTAGGTAACGCCTATTTAGGAACCAAATTAAAGCTCATTTAAAATGTCTGATGGAAAATGACTCTTTTGGGTCAGATGGAATGCCCCCCTTGAAGATGGGACAGCCAAATGTTTTAGCTCAGAGGAAGACACTACACCTTTTTCAATCCTCTGTATTCTAAGGGCATATTTCAACACAACCATCTCACAAGGTAGTAGAATAAATATTATATATCATGATCTCATAGTTAAGTCCTAACCCTTTGTAACAAAAGTGGATATCAATCTGATCAATGTCAATCTGGGAACAAGACTTTTAAGAGTTGGCTTGATAAATCCTGCATTGCTGCCAAAGTAACATTATTAGAATTCTGTGCTACCTTACTCAAGGCCAACTCACCATATTCTGAAGAAGCAAAAAGACCTGCTCAGAAAGAAAGAAAAAAGAAATCAAGATCAGTGGGAAAAATTATCACAGTTAATCAAAGCCACAAAGTTCAAAAATTCCTCCCTATTTTGGCATACTATAACAAAAATGAAACCAGTTTTAGAGTAAAATGTAACCAGGAGTGGACCTTTGCAACTTTATTGAGACTGTCAAAGGGTGAAACAAGAATATTCTAACACTATTGTTTTTTTACACACACACACAATACACACACACACACTAAAATTCTCCATTAGTTGATATCCATGGTGTATCCAATAGATATCTGCCAATTTTTCTCTAGGCTGATTATGCAGTTTTCTCCTTGTCTTTTGTAGGCATGAAGCAGGCACTGAGAGTCCTGGCATCCCACTCTAATGAGGAATCATTTATAATTAATAAAAATAATGCATTATTATGACACATTTAAAGTTTTAGTCTTCTAACAAAAGACAAAAGCATGGGTTTCCCATGAAAGGAAACAGGCTGAATGTTTTAAATACTTGGACATAGTATTTCAGGACTTGAGGAAATTAATAGCCCAAGTAAATTATGTCACTTCTACTGACCGAAAGAGCACACAAGCAATAATTAAATTTCATAGGCAGCAGGGGGCAAATTACATCCCAGCAGCAGTTAAAATGTCTATAGCTAAAAACGCTGTCCAGGATACAGTTCAGTCCATACATAAACCCTGAGAGCTTATGAAGCCATTCAACCAAATTTTCTTAGAATCCGTTTTTGGCGCCCCAAAAATATTGCACCTCCAATGCAATCTTGAGACTTGAAGCTAACATGAAGCTATTAAGGGTCAGAACTGGAATAAGATTCTACTCTCAGGATTCAAAATCATGTTTGATCCTACAGGCCTCACGCATCTGCTGTTGTTAGACAATTACTAATCCAATTGGCACCACACCTGCAAAGCAAAAGCTTGCAGCCCTAGCCTCTCTCCTGGATATCTAAGCCAATTAAGCCAGGAGAAGTCCAAATTAATAGTAAAACAGAGAATCATGCATGTTGATCGCTAGAATGGTATCATCTACCCCTCAATTTTATTACTAAATATTGGTCAAATCACAAGCTCTCTACTGTGGGGTATTTATACACTTTAAGACTGAGCAAATATAGATGGGCCTTTTTCAGAGCCTGTTTTGATGTCCTCCCATCAGCTCTACTGGTGGAAAGATTTCATGGGACTCATTATTTATGGAAACTTTGCTCTTGTGGATCGACAGAGATAGAAACTCTTTCCTTGCTCTTATATATTCATCCATTTACCCATGGAGTAAGGTTGTATTGCTATTATCCTTCTCGTCTTCTCATCTGTCTCACCTTTCCTACTATCTTCTCCTATTAGTATCTTATGACTTATCACTTGTTGTTGTAATTTATGATTAATGATTGTAACTATGAATTATGATATATGATCTATCACTTTGTTGTTTATATGTATTCTGAGAGCTTATGCACCAGAGACAAATTCCTTGTGTGTCCAGTCACACTTGGCCAATAAGGAAATTCTCATTCTCATTCCCATTCCCAATTCTCCATTCCATTTTATTTGCTGCTCTTTCTGTGATGCCCCAAGATGTGCTCTTATCACCCCAATCATTTCCAAATCTGAAATGAGGACCATTCAGATAAATTTTATACTTATTATTTTTTAAGAATTCTAACATATACTCACATATTAGGTGGCCAAATACAATATTTTCACGAAGAGGTACAACTGCACAAATGTTTAATTAGATATGTTGTTTTATCATCCTACAACAATAAATTCCTGCATTAAACTATTTCATTTTTATGGTACTCTTTTAAACTAAAAAGCCTATTTTAAGGCTGGTCAAAGATCATAGACTTATTTTATTTATGTATTCGTTAAATTTATTTGCTGCCTACCTTGCTGAAGAGCTACCCTAGGCTGCTTTCAACAGTTAAAAAAAAAGAGAAATGAAAAGAAGTGTAAATGTAACAGTAGCAAAATAATGAAATAAACAATGAAAATACAATGATATGACATTAAAAGATGGGTGGGGGAAGCAGAGAATACAGGAGGGAAATACATGAGAAAATATGGTTTGATTCAATTTGATTATTTAACCTCTGTAACTCATAAATTCACTACCATGAAAATAAGTTTGGGCGAATATGTATGAGAATTTAAGAGCATTGGACATATATTCCTTGCTTGTCCTGCTATGGAATTTATATTATACACTTTTTCAAATTTTGAACAAATCAGAATGTGGTTTCTTTACTGCAGTACTTTCTGTAGCAAAATTGGCAATATTTTATTTATTTATTTTGTTTGGCTTTAAACTATGTAAGATCAGGTATGACATTTCTCTGCTTTACATCTGATAACCCAGATCCGTTTTTTCCCCTAACACTTCTGAAAAATTCAGATAAATGAACTTCAGGATCAAATCCAGAACTACCTTTTGCTAACATTAGACCAATTAGCATGAACCTGGTGAATATATCTTCTCCAAAACCTGGCTGCAATCATTAACATCAAGAAAATTGAACATTTGTAATAATTTAGTATGCCTGATGCTAATGAAGGTGGAATACTGGGACAAACTGTCTTCAGAAAAGAGAAGGATCATTAGCTGTTGGGAATTTTCATAGACAGGGTTAAGTTAGATTTTCATTGCCTCAGAAAAACCCTATATGTCTTTGGGCACATATTCCTAGAGATCTGTCTACTTAAGCCTTTTCTTGTTTTCTCTAGCTATGTTAGGATGGTAATAAACAGTGACCATTCACTGAGGTGATCTTCAGATTTGTTTTTCTAGGTTGCTGGAGCCAAAATGAGGCAAACAACAACCAAGAAAAGATCTTCTTGTTGTAATAATAATTCATTTTCAATGTCCTCTGCATGAAAGCTTGCCTGAGTCTTTACCAACTCCTGCATATTTTCAGGGTGAAGTAAAGCTTTTCCCGAGCCTTTTAAAATATGACTTCTATCCTTGTTTTTTTATTTGTGAGAAACTTCCTCCTTCTCCCCCATTGCTTTATGCTGTAATTATAGTTTTCCCATTTCACGGCTTCTATCTATATATATTAGCAATCCACTTGGTTTCATTAGTGAAAGAATAATTAAAAGGGAACATTGATGGAACCTGCTATGATTTTGCCAGGAGAAGTAAAGGAGTTAAAATTTGGTTGTAGAAGGATGAGCTTTTGAATCAAGAAATCAGAATCACAGGAAATAGATCCTCAGAGATGATATGATAAATAAAGGGAAATGGTTTAAAGAGAGATAAGCTAGTTAATACCAGAGATCTCCAGTGAACAGAGAGCTTTATTACAAGAAGAAATGAAACTTAGAAGAGATCAGAAGAATATAAAAGTGATGCTGAGTTGCAAAATATACAATTGAAAGAGTGGAGGGACTGACTGATCCATTAAGGCTTTCTCAGTTTTTTTCCCCATGACCATTACGTGATTGCAGACTCCTATTCCCCTTGCTTGGTTATTTCCTAGGCAGCATCTCTCCTTCTCTTTCTTCAAGACCAGAACTGCATTCCATTACATCTGCAATTAAAAATGGAAGTTTGTACTTTCAAATTTGTCTTTGATGCTAGGTAACATAATTCTTTGTTCCTGACACATCATCAGTGCATTGATAATATTATCTAATTTGGTAGTGAAACATCTGCAGAAAAACCATCAAGGGCCCCACAGTTCAACTCTGTGCTACAAATATTATCTTGTAAAATGATGATGAACCTATGACACAAATGCAACAGGTGGCACGCAGAACCATTGCCAAAGATCAGCTCCAGTGCGTATGCGTGTGCTGGCCAGCTGATTTTCAGCTGACCATACCCCCTCCCCTCCCAGGAGTCTCCACATGGCCCATTTTGAAGTAAGTAAGGGCTTGAACAGAGGCTCTGGAAGGGCGTTGCTGGACTCTGGAGGGTCTCTAGGTAAGACGCCATTTATGCCTTCTCCAGCCTCCAGGAAAGCCTCTGGAGGCTGGGAAGGCAAAAACAAGGCCTTTCAGGTTCACCGGAAGTTCAGAAACGGAGAGTTTCTGGCTTCCAGAGCGCCTTTGTGGGGTGGGGTAAGCCGTTTTCACTCTCCCCAGGTTCCAAGAAAGCTTCTGGAGCCTGGGGAAAGTGAAAAATGGCCCTTCCTATCCTACTGGAAGTTGGAAAATAGGCCGTTTCCAGCCTCCAGAGAGTCTCTGGGTGGGTGGGGAAGGCCGTTTTCACCCTCCCCAGGTTCCTAGAAAACCTCTGAAGCATGCAGACAGCAAAAAACTGTCCTACTGGTCCCACCGTGCCATCGCATGCCAAAAGCAGGGAGAAGCGGAGGGATCACGTCACATTCACAGGGGTGCGTTTAATTATTGGTGTGGGCACACATATGTACGACACCACCACCTCGCTTTTTTCACGTGATAGCAAAAGGGTTACCCATCACTGCAATAAAAGTATATTCTTGTTCATCTAGTCATGTTTTCTGTCTGGTTTATGTGATAGGGCTGACTTCAATCAGGGTGGTTTCTCCTAAGTTTCTTCCTCTGAACATTAAGTCATTGGAGGTTCCTGCTGCTCTCCTAGCTAGCATCTCTCCCCCTTGTTCCCCAAGGTCATCCATATATTCCATTACAGGGAAAGGAAATGCAGAAGCTTGAGGAGCTGCAATGGGAAATAGACTGGATCACATGAAAGACTTACTAAGGAGACCTTTTGTTTTTAAAACAGTAGCTGGCTGGCTGGCTGGATGCTTGGATGGCTGGCTGACTTGATGGGTCTCTTCCTTGAAAAGGCCATGTTATGGGATCCAGGAAATGTACCTTCTCATATATAGATAGATAGATAGATAGATAGATAGATAGATACTGTAGGTAGGTAGGCAGGCAGGTAGATACTGTAGGCAGGCAGGCAGGCAGGCAGGCAGGCAGACAGACAGACAGACAGACAGACAGACAGACAGACAGACAGACAGACAGACAGACAGACAGACAGACAGACAGACAGATAGATAGATAGATAGATAGATAGATAGATAGATAGATAGATAGATAGATAGAGTTTGAAATAACAAAGGCTAAATGTAAAGGAAACCTTTAATTCCGATAGAATTCCAGGAAGGCCCAAAACATTTTTCTCTAACCTTCCCACATGATATTTGCTTGGCTTTTTATTATTATTACATAAATATGACAAAAGTGGGTAAATCATGATGTTCATAGTCATTATAATTATATGTGTAATAAATCACAAGCAGCTAAGCACAGAGCGAAAGTGCTTTTATTATTAGCTAAAAATAATGATGTCTCAAAGATCATTAAAAGGAACTGGGGCATTCCTTTGTTCACTCATACATTTTAAGCTGAAAGCTGACCATTCTTGATGCAGGAATAGAAACTCTCAAGTGAAAGAAAACCCTTAAAATGTGTACAAACCAAAGGAGACATATAAGCATACATAATCCCCTGATAGACACACCCTTACAGTTGTATAGATACTTCTAGGCATAAATACAGAAACAGCCATGCATATATTATAAACTAAATCAGAAAACTGGTCTATTTTGGCATTAACCCAAAGTTTCAGGAAGACTTCATTTTCCCCCCTACTTATTTCATTACTTAAAATTGGATATTACAATTTCATGGTGGTATCTTTTGGATACATGGGATATATTTTCCATAGAGTTAGACTATGATAGGACTGTATTACAATTACTACATAAGTATTCTTTCAAAGAGTAAAACGATATTCAATATTCTCATAGTCAACTTTGTCACACCCTCCCTCTGTTCCACACTTCTTATGGATATTCCCATAGTATCCTATATGATGCTGCTCTTGATGTTGTGGTAATCATTCCTGATGCAATGTGTTGAGTATTCAGTGCCCAGTTACCATATGAAATATTGCTCAACTTATTTTATTCAGATCATGAAATAATGACAAGTTTGCACTGGCTTACATTTGCATAGCCCCAGAGATTGGTTGGATAAGTAACTCACAGTGACTTCAAGAAGACCGAGACTGGGTCCAATGGAGCAAGGTAGGCACCTGGAAGTGAGTCATTGGTTGCAATTGCATTGTATTTGCATAGCATCAGAGATTGCTGGGACGAGCAGCTCACAGTGTCTTCAAAAGAACTGAGCCTGGTCCTAGTGGTGCAAGATAGCAGCCTGCATGCAATCATACAACTAAAAATCTATATCAAGTAAGCTGCAAGGGAATATTTGTAGTGGCTCTCTAAAATTTCTCATTGTGAGGGCAACTGACCTTTTGACCAGAAAACATCACTAGTTTGAAAACATCAGTAGTTCATCCTTAGTAAGGGCTTGTGTGATTGCAATTTTAGAATGTCTGGCTTAGTTCAGCAACATAGAGCAGCAATTTAAAACTAATAAAGTTGTCAGTGTTTCTAACATGCTGTAGATGTTTGTATAGTTAAGAATATTAAAGATTGCTGTTAAGAAGAATCAAGCTTTTGATACTGTGTGCCACACCATGTGCACTAATCAAACAGGTGGTAAGGATGAATGGAAACTCAGACACAAAACAGGTTATATGGAAAGCAAACACAGGGTCAATCAAAAAGGACTCAAATGCCTATATACCAATACACAAAGTATGAGAAATAAACAGGGGTAACTAGAAACTCAAGTACATGAGGACAGGTGTGATATGTTGCCATTATGGAAATTTGATGGGATAAAGCCTGCTTCATTGGATCCTGGTTTGGAGGAATCAGGACTGTCTGATGGGGATGGCATGGTCCCTTCCAAATGAGTGAAGAATCCAGGGGGTGATGACAAGGCAGAAGTGTCTGGCAGTGGGGACAGAGTGACCAACTGGATAGGGAGCCATCTGCAGGAGCAGATAACTGGGTATGTCTAATTTAATGAAAAGGATGACTAAGGGAGACATGATAGCAGTGTTCCAATATCTAAGGGGTTGCCACAAAGAAGAGGGAGTCAAGCTATTCTCCAAAGCACCTGAAGGCAAGACAAGAAGCAATGGATGGAAACTAATCAAGGAGAGAAGCAACCTAGAACTAAGAAGAAATTTCCTGACAGAACAATTAACCAGTGGAACAATTTGCCTCTAGAAGTTGTGAATTCTCCAACACTGGAAGTTTTTAAGAAGAGATTGGACAACTAGTTGTCTGAAATGGTTTAGGGTTTCCTGTCTGAGCAGGGGGTTGGACTAGAAGACCTCCAAAATCCCTTCCAACTGTCTATTCTATTCTATTCTATTCTATTCTATTCTATTCTATTCTATTCTTGAAAAGAAGGACTAGGGGAGACATGATAGGAATCTTCCAATATTTGAAGAGCTCCTACAAAGATGAGGAGGTCAAACTATTTTCCAAAAGCATCAAAAAGGCAGGATGATAATGAATGGATAGAAACTAACCAAGGAGAGAAGCAACCTAGAACTAAGAAGAAATTTCCTAATGGTGAGAGTAATTAACTAATGGAACAGCTTGACTTCAGAAGCTGTGGGTGCTCCATCATTGGAGGCTTTCAAAAAGAGACTGGACAACCATATATCTGAAATGTTATAGGGTCTCCTGCTTGAGTAGGGGGTTGGACTAGAAGACCTCCAAGATCCCTTCCAACTCTATTATTCTATGTTCTATGTGGGTCCCCCCCAGTGCCAGTATTCATTTAACTGATTCTCAAGAAGTCAAAGAGAGGTCATCCTTCTCGTCTGTTGCCCATCCTCCATCATTCACTTCCTTGGTTATTTCGTTCATTTCAACTCTTTAGCAAACTTCACAATTAGCTTCCTGCTTCAACATTCAGAGGAAACAGAAATAGAACCAGACTTCCTATTTAGGATTAATTTTGGCTATTTGGAAAGAATGGGGTTGAGTGGGAGGACAGGGGAGGAGGCAAGAGATGGCAGTTGCATTCCCTTGAGTTTTTGTTTCTGAAAGATGTGTTACAATTCATACAGATATGCATAAAAGAAAATCAAGAGAAAAGTAGCATTGTTTGAAATGAACAATTCTAAGCTGTAGGGTGAGAAAGAACATGATTGCTGCTGAGTGACCAAGCCACTATATATAAATATATATATTAAAACGATGTAGTAGAGCTTGAGATAGATGGTGGGTATGTGTAAAGGGGATGCAGTGGTGAAAACCATTTTTTTTACTACCAGTTCTGTGGGTGTGGCTTGGTGGATGTGGCAGGGGAAGGATACTCCAAAATCTCCATTCCCACCCTACTCCTGGGGGAAGGATATTGCAAAATCTCCATTCCCTCCCCACTCCTGGGGGAAGGATATTGCAAAATCCCCATTCCCTCCCCACTCCTGGGGGAAGGATATTGC
>JANHFT010002638.1:85917-96590 GCA_032467955.1 Pseudoxenodon macrops | reverse complement strand
AATTTGAGTTTTCTTATGGACACATCAAACCTTTTTTTATAGAATATGTCTAATATTTGATCTAAGAGAATTTCACATGGCACATTTTAAACTCCCTAATCCCTTCAAAGCAGTTTGGATGTCATCTGGATTGTCTTATACCTGCTCTCTTCTTCTTCAAGAAATAATATTTTAAAAAATGACAAAACCCATATCAATTTTCCCCCTGCTGAATTCAGTCAAAAATTCCTTTAAAGTGTCTGCCATCAATTGTATGCTTATATTAAAAACCATGAGCTATATTATTTTAAAACAATTATATTTCATCTTCTTTAAATTTCAACCCTTTAGAACCAGGATGACCAAAAGAACATAACAGAATTTAAGTTGAGAATTTACATATGAAAACACAAGAACTCACATAAAGGTTCTCAAGCAACCCTTTTTAGTTTACAACAAAGACAATTATTGGCAATTACTGTACCACCAAGATAAAATCCCCAAGAGGTATTTAATAATCAAATAATCCATCAGATATTTAGCTCCTAAATAGATTTTACAAAAGTCTGTAAGCCATGCAAAATTGATTCTAAATGGTGCTTTTTCCAAGAAATGAAATATATTCAGAGAAGATAGTTGTCTTCAGCATTTTAAGATAAGGTCAAAGGGACTAAAATGTAAACAATATCCTACTAATTCAATTTTTGAGGTACCAGAACAGATCTCACTGTGGCTAAATCTATCCAAGAACATCCATTGTTTGCAAATTAGTTTGCAACAGCTTGTAACAGATGCCATTTAATCGTGATGTCCCTAAGGGCTCTTCTCTATGATCTGCTAACCTTGAATTGTTGATGCTTCAAGAATCACATTTACTAGAAATGAGTGGGTGATGTTGTCTTCAATGTACCCTGATCCACCAAGAAGAAATCCTGGACTTTTTTCTACTCTAGTTTTAAATGTGTGTGTCCAACTTCTTCCAACAGAAGTTAATGCTGGGCAATTTATCTATGGCACAACTTAACAAGATAAATTGAGGGCTTGGCCTTGCACTTCTCTCATTGATACTTCTGCAGGCATTATTTTACTTTTATTCACTGGTTGTCATATCATTTGGTAATGGGTGTGATGTCTCCCTTGGATGACTCCTCTGACTCTTCCTTGGAGGCCAGCTCAAGGGAGGATGAGCTCATTCCTGGCACATCAGGAACTGGGTTAATTAATAACTCTGAACTGCTGGCCGAAAGAGATTTGGGGACATTTTGCAGGTGAGTGAAGAGGAGGAGGAGCTGCCTTCTGTGTAGGATCTGAGAGCACGCAGGGCAGAGAAAAGATAAAAGCAAAGGAGATTTGCCAGATTACTTGGGAGAAAGTCCTGCCTGTCTTGATGGACAGCACCAGAAAGCTATTTATCATGGCAGGCAGAAGGAGGTGTTGCTGGGAACAATGTGTTTAGTTTACAAACAAGAGAATGTGGCTCTTTAGGTGTCACCTGCAGTTAAATTATACTTCAGTTCACTTCATGGAAAGAGAATTAGAGGAAGTGCATTTTAGTGCATAGAAAACTGGCACAAAAAAAACACATTTCTCCCCATCTCTCAATTTTCACTTGCCATTCAAAAGAGACAATAAATGTGGAAAGTAGACAAAGATCAGATGTTTTTTCCCCCCTCTACCTTTCCCCCTTAAATATGGCAAGATAAGTAAGTGGAACAGAAGTAGCGAGGAAGGCTTTCATTTATACTCTGTCCTTTAATATTAAGAAAAGTTATTTGGAGGAAAAACCAATAAGAAATACTACTTGTTTTCAGCAGATAAATTTATAGAATTTACCTTCCTATCAGTTAAAAATGCTTTTATCTTTTTCTGTTTTGGTTCTACTAGTCTACTACTTTTTTTAAAAAAGCTGAAATTATCCCTCTTTACCTCTAGCTGTAGTAAGTACTAGCAGTCAGTTTACCTCAGTTGATTTCAGACATGAAGCTGAATCAGCTTGCTTTGTACACAAATGGGGAAACCACCTGGGATTTAAGATCTGTTGGTTCAAGGGGAAATTGAAACGATATACCAGACAAATCATATCTGTAACTTTGCCAAGAAAGCTACATGAATAAGTCATCAGTAAAACACATTGCAGTAATCTGGTTAAGAGGTTACCAGGGCACAGATTACTGAAACAAAACTTTCTCTGTGCTTTGTTAAACAGATGCTGCTTGACAGCTGTTATGTTTGTGCCACCACATACCACATTGCATTTTTTCCCATTCACATCCAAATACATGCTGGGTTTCTCAAGGAATTATAACTCAAGCAATAATTTTAAATGTAATAATAACTGATTAGAATCTAATAGTCAATCTTTCCCTCTTATCAGACAGTTCGTTTTAACTTCTGATATCATTCATTTGTTTATTCATTTATCCATTCAATCAATCAACCACTCTGGTAATGGAAATAACTTCTTTAATCTATCCAATAAAATGTGCTTTGAATACCTATATACCTATCTATCATCTATCTATTATCTATTTATCTATGAACCTGTCTAGCTCCAACAACTCTACTTCTGATATCTGAAATTTTGTTTTTTTCCTTAAAACATGTCAATTGTTCTGTAACTTCACCACTTTTTCACTTAATGGTTTCATTATAACCACGCTCATATTTAACTCTGTGCATATTAAGCACAAGATGATATATATACTGTAAAGCAGGTTATTTTCAAGGTCTTTTTATGTGCTCTGATCATATGTCAGAATGGCGAGATAAGGGCCATAGGGATATGTAATAGCAAGTTAAGAAACTAGGTTTGCTTAAAAAAGTAATACCCATCAACAGACTGGTTACATAAATAATTGAATAGATTATTTATGGACTTGTGGTTTTCCTTTTAAATAAAATACGGAATCTACTGAACTATAGGGCTTATTTTCAATTTCTGAACAGCATTAGGCCTAAACTAAACATATATTTTTCTCTCTCTCAAATGTGCACCAGATTCCTAACAAGCGTAATATATTTTCATATATTTTTTCATCTCACTCATTTTACTATATGATCATTATGTGAGAGAGGATTTCCAGCCTTGACTAAAACTATCCCTTAATTTTTCTAGCAAATATACTGTTAATAAAGGCAAATTTTGTTTTCTACTATTTTTTTTAAAATAGTAAATAGTTCTGTAACAATCCTCTTGAAAGTCATATTTTATTTTACTGCTGATTTAAATATCTGTCAAATTGTTATACATATATATGTGTGTGTGTGTACTTAAATACAGAGAGAGAGAGAGATCTGTCAAATTGTTATATATATATATATATGTGTGTGTGTGTGTGTGTGTTTGTGTGTGTGTGTGTGTGTACTTAAATACACACAGAGAGAGAGAGAATTTGAAATAAAAAAGATCATTAATTTTAAATGATGCAACTTGATATAAAGTATCCTATTTTTTCCGCATTGGAGCACAATTTAGATATAACTATATATAAAAATATATAATATTAAGCTGTATATATTATGATATTTCTAATATGCTAGTTATTATTTTTATAGATAGGTGTAGATTAAGATTAATAATCCCATACCATATCTATTTTTTTCTTTTTAATATTCTTAGATAAATGTACCAGATTGGAAAGAGTAAAAGCTATAGCGTATAAAAATAAATTTAATAAACAGTTTTTAATTTATATATTCACTTCTTGGAACTAACTATTCATCTGTAAGATTATTGCTAACATTTATGTCACTAATTTAACTGTAAAGATAGTGTAGCTCTGTTTAGCACCCCTTAAAAATTAAAACTCTACTGAACTATAATTATTAGTTTTTATTCTACTGATTTCTTCTTAAACATTCTTCTGAACCATAATTATTAGTTTTTATTTCTACTGATTTATCTCTTAAAAGTAACCAAAAAAATTCTTCTGTTGACACCTAGGTGATATTTTTTTTAATTGGAAAATTGTTTCAATCTTGTTGCTAAGAGAACTTGAGAGATCTCTCTTTCTGTGAAACCACCAGTAGTTGAATCTAACTTGAAGGAGAAGGCTTCCTCCCTTTTTTTCCCTGTCATATTTTGGTGCTGTCACATTGGTGAAGAAAGAGTCATTCAAGGCCCCAAGGTCTCTTTGGGAGTTATATGAATATTTAAGGATATTCTGACAGCATTGCACTTGAGATGTATTGTACATGACATAGAACAGCAGAAAAAAAGCAAGATACTTTCACTTCATACTATTAAATCAATGTAGAAGGTAATCTTATGATGCTTCAAATACAATTTCCACACCTCATTCATTAGCCATGCTGGTGGGGCTGCTCAGAGTTATAGTTCAAAAACATTCAGAGTTGCATATTTTTCCATGTCAATTATAAAGAATAATACACTGAAATGTAGTATAGTATATTGTCTTTAAAAAAAAAAGAAGACTTAATGTAATTCACAATCTAGTATTTTTTCTTGATCAAAGGATTATTGTGAGAAATAATTCACTGGAATTGGAATTCATATTCTCACCTCTGTTAATAATAATGAAGAATTATTTTGAACCACATTCTTTCATTCTTCACTAGATAAAAATTGAAAGGGGAAAAAACAAGTATTTCCACTTTACCTCCACTTTTACAGCACCTAATAGGTCAAGAATTCACCCTGTCAAGAGAACTTAGTCTAAAGTGAAAGGTCAAAGTAGATATATGTTTTACAGAAGAAACATTTCAGAAGTTTCATGAAAGAAATGAAATTTCTTGAGAGAGTGAGATACTTCCTCATCTCTCTTTAATAATTCTCACAGTTATTACTGTGACCTGGAAAAAATCTGCCATAAAGAATTCAAAAGGGGAAAGCAAGTGAAAAATGTTTGATATCACAAGATATCAAGAGTTTTCTTCTTCAAATATTTTCATCAGCAACATCACATATACACCAATATTGCATGTGCCTTTAAGTGTTTACCTCTTTGTTATTGTGTGACCTACTGTATTATCATTCACCTGTAGTATATTCTGACCACATTCTTCTTTTTGCAACTCAGCATTCCTGCACATTTATAATGATGAATGCACAAAAATAATACATCTAGATAAAGGAAGATATCATCTTAAAATCTTATATTTTATGTTCTTCCTATATAATTACATTTGCTTTGGATAAGTGAATTTCATTTACAATAGGAACAGTAGCAAATAAAAATATTCAGAAGTGTTATAAAATAAGGCAGGAAGAAGAGATGGAGAGTATATAATGAAAACCTAAAAATATGACTATTCTAACTTTTTTTTCCATTTAAATGAGAGATGAATGTTGAATGCACATGAATTTATTTAATTATAGATGCAATAACCTTCAAATCACTCTATATTTTGAATTGCTTCTTTTTGTCCCTGCTTCATGTTTATGCTTTGTAGGATTATGTCCTTGTAGTAACTGCATCTAAGGTCAAATCATAAAATATATTGCCAATCCTTAAACAATTGAATAGAATGAGTTTTAGTCAATTATGCCTTTTATCAAAAGTTGAGAACATCAGTGACTCTTGTGACAGACTGTGAAGCATACATTTTTCGTAGACCTCAGTAAACCCTGCCCACAGTTTGTATGCCAGTTACATATTTATTGGCTTTAAAAGTACATTATATAATCCCACATGACACATAGACTATAACTTATTTTATACTAGCAGTGAGAAGGATGTGAAATTTATCACACATAAATACTTGAAAATATTATACAACATGAATACCCAATAAAATTGGCAAGGAATGGAGGAAAAATGGTCATGAAAGCCCTCTGAGTGTTACTTCAAAAATCCTTTAATTTTGTGACTATAATAAGCTGCCAATGTTATCTGTCTTGGGTTTCATTTAAGAGAGCGGGAAAGCACTCGACAGAGTTGTGTAGGATTGCTCATAAGCAGATGTAAACTGAGCACTGAGGTAAAGCTTGAGTTTTCGAGAATGGAATAGAACGAAATGCACATACACTAATTGTACACAGTTGTAATAACTACTGGAGTTGCAGCTCCTGAAGTATTCAACTATGCACCTTTTATCCACTAGGAACATTTGGCAATAGTAGGAGCAAGCTACTCTTGATCTTCTGTTCTCTTTCACTGTTTCAGACTTTACAAACCTTGAATCTCCAGACACTTAACCCACTATTCAAGATGTGCCTTTCTTTGCAGCAGGTTCACAGACATGACCTACTTATATTAGTCAATTTATTGAAAAAATAAACCCAGAAGGTTTATTTACTAAAGTATACAGGGATCTAAGCTCTTACTTACTGATATGCTCCTCAGTTTAAGTTCATGATTTTTCTTTCTTCAGCCTTTCTACAAAAGTGATGAACCTCTGATAGCCTTGGGATGCACCTGATAGTTATTGACAAAGTGGTTTTCTCTGGCATAGGAACTGCTGCTCTCTGCCTCATCAGCTTCACACATTACATAATGTTTGAAAGGCAGATAGGCTGCTTCTTTCAGAAAGATAAGAGAAGTTATCTCTTCTCCTTTCCTCCACCAGGGCAAAATAAGGTCAGAGAACCATGCTTTTTATCCTTAATCATTTATCCTTGTCTTTTTAGACTGCATCTATTTCTAAATGCTTTTACTAGGATTGTTTCTCCTCATTCTCTGATTAATCTGGGACTTTGACATCCTTAGCTCTGGACGGGGTGACACTACCCCAGAAAGACCCACCCAGTTCACCAACTTGGGGGTTATCCTGGACTCATGACTTCTGCTCAAAAAGCAAGTGGCAGTTGTGGCTGGAGAGTCTTTGCACAAGTTCATGTTGTATGCCAGTTGAAGCCTTTCCTCAATCGGGAATCCCTGCATTCAACCATTCAAGCCATAATCATCATATGCTTCGACTACTGAAATCTACTCTACACTCTGTAGATCTTTTCAGTCAAAGAATTCCAGTTGGGAGAATCAGGAGAAGAGCTTTCTCTGCTGTGGCCCTGGGCCTTTGGAACATCTTGCCCTCTTAGATGAGATTGTCTCCCACCCTCCTGACTTCCTGCAATAGCCTGAAGACCTGATTTTGCCAGTTGCCTTGGCATTCCAATGAGGGAGTATTACACTGCAGACAGTTGATTGACTAAGAGCAGTTTCCCCCTTCCTCCCTCCATATATTCTGCTCCCTTCCTCCCCATCTTTAGTTACAACTTGCATTTTATTGCTGTTTTAATGTGTTTTTACACATTTATATATGGTATATATTTGCAGTTTTATTTTAATCTTGGTGAGATGGGTGGCAAGTTAAATAATAAAATTAAAGTAAAGTAAAGTATAAAATAAAATAAAGACAGACACCTGTGAATGAACTGGAGGATTCTTACCAAGGTAATCTCAAACTCTTCTTTACAATAAATATGCTGAATACAATGGCAAATAATGACATAATTTTGTGGATAGTTGTTGCAAAGATTCAGCAGTTGTGAAGCAGAATTCATAAGTATCTGTAAAAATCAATGGGGTATCTTATTTTGAAAAGTTCACTCTACACTCATACATATGACTATGACATGATCATCAAGAATATGAATATATAACAATGGGCATTGGGCAATCTACCACCTTTCATACATTTTTTATTATAATTCTCATCACTTCCAGCCAGCAGGGAAAAAGTAAAGGTGTGGGAATGATTTTGCACAGGTCTTATTTAACATGGCTGAATTTACAAGCAAAATAGCCATGAATCTCTTGCCAATTGAATAATAATTCTTGCCAGTCCTATGCTTTGATAAGAACTTTATAGATGTGCAGTAGTATCCTAGCGAGATGCCAAGTTCAGAATACAATTCCAATAACAATATGAAATGTCTTTGAAGAATAAAATATATAATGATATTGTACAGCAGATTACAGAATATGTAAGTAGCTGCTAAGCGTAGATGCAGAAGTAGCTTAACTATCGTGCAAGACTATTGGATAATAGATGAAAGTAAAAGATGTCTACATGCTGCTTCTATGAATAATGGCAAGTGCTCCAAAAAAAAAAAAATTTCTAAAGGAAATAATTTGTTTATCAGACAGAAAACTATAACAGCATACTGTTGCATACTGGTAGGTGGAATTATCTATGAAGCATTCATATTGGTGCCTTTTTAGTAATACAACAGACATGATTTTTTGTTGGGTTTGTTTTTGCTCCAGGCAGATTTCATGAAAACCCAAGGAAGACATTATATTTATTTATTCCCTTTTTCATTCAAAAATGGTTCATACAAATTTAATACTCTGATTATGCTACTGAAAAAATCCTGAGGCACATATAAAGTCTTCACATATACTTAAACAAGATAGAGTCATGTCATTAGCAAACCACATCCATATGTTGTTATTTCTCCAGTTGTAGCATCTACAACCAATTTTGTTGTATACATGATGTACAATGACAATAAAGGCTATACCATCTACACTTAACTGGACCTAGAAACTAATTGGCAATTACCAGAAACCAGTGTGAATATGTTTAAAAAAAAGGTTATGCCAAACCAATCTTACTGCTTTCTTTGACAATGTAATTAGATTAGTGGACCAAGGGAATGCCATAGATTCAGTGTACTTAGACTTCAGCAACACATTAACTAGGCCATGGGCTTCTTCTTGATAATGGAATGCTGTGGGAAGGATGGCCCAACTACCAGAGGAATACCCAGTTGGCTGAACAATCATAGCTAGTTTGAGACTCTTAGTGGGTCTGTGGAAAGAGACATTGGGGTACAGCAAAAATGTATCCTGGACCTAGTGCTCCTTAAAATCCTCATTATTTACTTATCTAAGTAGAGGATAGAAGGCATGCTTATAAATTCTGTAGATGATGCAAAACTAATACCCCAGAAGACATGTTGAAGATTCAAAATAATCTTGACAGATTTGTACCCTATCCTATAAAATATTCCATGTTAACAACTGTAAGTTTCTGTACTTACGCAGGGAAAAGAACAGGTACATGATAAGTGGTACCTGGCTTAGCAATGCTACCTTGATAAAGTGTCTTGGTAGAAGACAGTGAAAATCACTGTGGTTTGGGGCTTCATTAATGTGTTTACTGTGCCAAGATCACTGGAAGTGATAGAATCACTCTTGTCAGCCAGATCTTCAAAGTGTGGTTTGCAGCTTTCTTTCTTTTAGCTACCATAGAAACAGGGCAAGAGGGGGTTGGCATTTGGAGTAGGGACGTGAGCTGGTGTAAAGTATTCCCATGAGAATTGGAAGGGAGTTTTGCTACCCATCAACTAAGTGGAATTATTTGATCTTTTCCAAGGCCAACTGTCCTGGGCCTCCAGACGCATACCAAATCTGCTGAAGAGGTTTTCCAATAACATTAAATTGGACACTGATTGGTCTTTCTGGACTGGACCCTGGGGGGAGGGATTTGAGATGACTTTCAATGTATAACTTTCATGTGGATTTTTTACCCAGATCTTGTTTGCTTTTCCTGCTATCAATTCATTCTGAGTAAAAGTACCTCTTCTCTAAATCCAAAGTTGGGGGTTTTCTTTCTTAGAATTTGAATGGAGGCAGACCTGACATTAGGCAAGATCTACTTTATCAGCCAACCCAGAAACCATAGTCTACTGTGGGAGCTGAGCATTTGATGTCAACACATGGGTGGGGGATGAACACTTGATGTCAACCAACAGGATGGACCAGCAAGAATCTGGAACCCTGGGAGCAATATTCCCATGGCCATGCCACACTCAAGATGAGGTGGAATGGCTGAGTGAGTTCGAGTTTGATGAGGAGCCAGGTTGAGCCAGATTGAAGGATGACTGGAAGACATTGAGGAACATCTATGAGGGTGAATTTTATCAAGGGCCATTGAGGATCCTGTAGAGCAGAGGAGCATGAAGGAGACCATGGCAAGATGCCCCCCCAGCCCTCACCACAAAAAACTCATGCTGAGTCATGCATTGTATCTGTTGCAAGACACGATTGAAAACCAGAGAGCCAGAGAAATGCTTGTCCAGATGTCTATCCAGCAACCTAGCAGAGAGGCCAGCCAGGCAGAAGTCTGCAGTCACATCAGCCTCCATTGCCCCACAGGGAGTGCTGTGGTGGCTCTGGCCACCTGACTGGAGGAGCTACCACCCGAAGGTGACGGGGTCCCAAAGTGCTGCCGGTGGGAATAAAATTTTTTGGGGGAATTTGAGCTAGGATTATTCCTAGCTCAGATCTGGAATATGGGGATGAATTGGGATCAGAAACTGGCAAACTGAGATATGTCACCATGGCCTTGGAAGGAGCTGCAGCAGAATGGATAGTTTCTCTTCACAATGACAATATCTCCACCTACGAAACTACGGCCAGTTTATGGAAGCCCCCCATTGGCAGTTTTAGGACTCTCATTGATTCAATATTTGTAATTGAAAGAAAGTCTTAATCAAAAGTTAGATAATGTATTATATATAATGTAAGCATTATATATATATTCCTAAAGTTTGGAAAATATTGTTATTTGAAAATATGTATGTTAATAAAAAGTTAAAGAAAAAGTTGTATTAGCTTAAAGGAAAATCTAGAGCTTTAAATAGGATGTATACTAGAAGAAGAAGAAATATCAGGGTAATTTGGAGGGAGCGATCTAAATTCAATGAGTTAATTGGACTATGAGCCACAGTGGTGCAGTGGTTAGAATGCAGTATTGCAGGCTACTTCTGCTGACTGCCAGCTGCC
>JANHFT010002638.1:60077-71117 GCA_032467955.1 Pseudoxenodon macrops | reverse complement strand
AGGCATTATAAAGTGGTATTAACACTTCACGTGATCTTGATTCTATCCCTCTGTTTATGCAGCCTAGAACTGTGTTGTCTTTTTTGGCAGCTGCTGCACACTGCTGGTTCATATTTAAATGGTTGTCCACTAGGACTCCAAGAACAATGTTTTGCTATACAGGTAATCCACATTTAGAGACCATACAAAACCATGGTTATTAAAAGATTGCTAAGTGAAACTTTTCTGTGCTTATGACTTCAACTTTCCTTTGCTTTCCAGACCTGCTTTCCAGACCTAAGATTGTAAATACAAAGACTGATCACAAAACTTTTTCATCACTGGCAAAATGGTAAATAGTTGTTGGGGCAGTCTTTAAACCAGGTCTAGTTTTAGCAATTGCATGTTAATAGCAAAACATTACACCAGATCAAACCAGGAAGTCTATCAGTGAAATCCCTTGCAGATGCCAATGCTTATATACAGGTGAAACTCGAAAAATTAGAATATCGTGCAAAAGTTCATTTATTTGAGAAATGCAACTTAAAAGGTGAAACTAATATATGAGCTAGAGTCATTACATGCAAAGCAAGATAGTTCAAGCCATGATTTGTCATTATCTCATATATTAGTTTAGTAATCAGTTATATTCTCACAATAAAGACTATAAAGGCTACTCCATAATGACTACAATTGGCTACTGCAATTAATAAAATGGGTACTAACATGGGCTGGAATTCAAATAGTAATTCAGTTTCTTTTTTCTCTCAAGAATCTTTTAAGGTGCAAAAAACACCAGTATAGTAACAATGCTCCATCTAGTGGAAATAAAATTGGAGAAATGAAATGCCTTATAACCAATTAATGTAGACATTTCTTCAGCTTCTTTGAAGGGTGTATAAATAATACATATTGTGCATTCTTAGAAACTTTTTAAAAGTGACCGTATAATTCTATGTTCATGAAAAATTCCATCAATCTAAGTTTAAAGAATTGCATTAAAATGTGTTAGTCATAATAGAATTTAGTTTGTCCTTCATTTGTGGTATGTTACAAAGGGTGTGCAAGTCGCAGCTTAAATACCTGAGAAAAAGTTCTCATTCTAGGTGAGGCCACAGCCTAGTTGTAACCAGTTATCATTTATTTCTAATTAGGAATTACATTAGCATTACTTTTTTGTTTCTAGTTAGGAATAAATTCTTGTTTCTAGGTAGGAATATATTTCATATAAAAGTGCTTTCAGCTTTGGCAGTTCTAAAAAAATCTATAGAAAGCACACAAAACCAAACAGAAAAGAATGAATTAATAGAGTACTGCAGTTTGCAAGTGAGTTCTTTGAGAAATGGTCTAAAGCAGTGGTGAAATCCAATTTTTTTTATTACCCGTTCTGTGGGCGTGGCATGGCGGGTATGACAGGGGAAGGATACCGCAAAATCTCCATTCCTACCCCACTTCAAAAGAAGAATACTAAAAAATCTCTTTCTCACCCCATTCTGGGGCCAACCAGAGGTGGTATATGCCGGTTCTCCAAACTATTCGAAATTTCTGGTACAGGTTCTCTAGAACCTGTCAGAACTTGCTGGCTTTCACCCCTGGTCCCAAGCACTATCAAACACTTAGTTTCCTTCTTTCCAAAGAGACTTTTATTATGCAAGTTTAACAAACCTAGTTTCTACATTTATCTAATATTCTACCTGTTGTGTTCTGCCTAATCCCCCTTGCATATCTTGAGCCCCATTAAGGGTACTTGCCACCTCCATTTACATAGAATTACATGCCCGTCGCTGGTTGGCTAACTAGCGACGGAGTTTCCCAGCCAATTGTAATTGTCTGCCTGCAAGCCAGGGGAATCCCATAAAAGAGGGTTCCCCAGGCCCAGCCGGCAGTCCGGATTATCTTGAGCTGAAGTCAATAAACGAGAGCTGACTGTTCACTGCGACTCAAGTCTTCTTATGCTGCACGATCTAACACTACCTAATCTTTTAACTGCTACAATAAATGTATGCTATGCTGTACTAGCTTTATTTATATATTCGATCACTAAACAGTCCATGGAACAATTAAGTTCTCCTCTGTAGTCTAGGATTATAGCAGTGTTTAGCCCCAGTCAAGATGGTTGGCTTTCTGTTACTCTCAGCTACTATTTTGAATTGTTACTGAAGCATTCGTTTCTCAAACTGGGCAAAGTAGAGAGAAAGAGGTCCTTGACTAGCTGATAACTAGCTATGGACCCCAAGGACTGTTTTCTGGGGTAGTGGCTGTTTCCTTTTTCTGTTCATCTGGTTTGCTGAAGCCTGCTCT
Organism: Pseudoxenodon macrops; assembly: GCA_032467955.1. Classification (NCBI taxonomy): domain Eukaryota; kingdom Metazoa; phylum Chordata; class Lepidosauria; order Squamata; family Pseudoxenodontidae; genus Pseudoxenodon; species Pseudoxenodon macrops. The sequence goes on along the minus strand of JANHFT010002638.1, from coordinate 68,837 downwards.
TCCTTTACTACAAGTCATCTGTTCAATTAACACAAAGCTTCTTCCTATACAACCCCCTCTACTACTCTTACTACAGGGTGTTGGTTTTCTCCCCTTTTATAACTGGAACCAGGGGTGGGGCAAATGTTATTTAGGCTGCTTTAAATACCTAGGTGAGAATGAAAAGAGCATAAAGTGCTCAGGCTGGTTGCTGCTAAGCTTTCTTTCCACACAATTTATAAAACTATGATGTTAATTATTCTTATGAGGAAAATAATATCAGTTTCTTATGGTTTATCCTGAATTTGGGACAAGGGTTTGGTTGATTGGTTTACTCATTTAGGCACTTTACAAGAATTATCTACTCATCTAGCCTTGTTCGTTTTGGATTTTGCTAAGGAAACATTTGTTTTACTGTGGATGTCAACTAATATGCAGCTAGGGAAAAGAAATGGCTGCTAGCAACTTTTATAAGGAAATTATGTAAGATAACATAAATAGTAAGGACTTGTAAATGTAGCCAGAACAAACAAACAAAAACCTTACAAGTAATAACTGTTCACATAAACCTTTTCTTGACAAATTTAATAAATATTAAACCAAAACTGCATGAGGTTATTCCAATGGCAGATACTGCTATAAACTGAGGAAATATACATAAAATAGTAATTCTTGAATAACAGATGTTTATAAGATATTTTACTTTTAATTTTCTAGCTTTTGTATGTTTTCTGTGCAAACGAAATACTAGAGTTGGGACAAGCTAACATGTTTTTTTCTATGCCTTAAACACTATGTAATCTGGTGTATGCCACAGTTTTTGACTAAGGTTGCCTTCAGTCTGGTGAGGTCAGTGGTAAGAGTTTGTAGGAGATGTAGCTTAAAAACAGTGTTTCACAACTGTAGCAACTTTAAGATGAGAAGACTTCAACTTCCAGAATTCCCCAGCCAGCATTGGCTTAAAACGTTAAAACATTGGCTTAAAACATTTGAAGGCTACCATCACAATGACTAAGCCTGGTGTATGTCACAGATGTTTTAATTGTTTTAAGATGTAGAAGGTTGTGATTTGAGTCTTGCTCCTCAGTATAGGCTATATAATTGTTTTTTTTAATGAGCCTTTAGATTTTTACTATTATTCATCAAACAGAATGCAGTCTATGAAACATACTATGAACTTTTGAGAATATGGCAATGCCTCCTCCTCTCCTCCACTACACATGGCTAAAGGAGACAACAACAAAAAGCATTTATTGAGCTTCTGTAACCCACCATATTAGAATGACAAATGTAGGTAGGTCACAAAAATGTGCTATTTTTTTGTTTTGAACGCAAGACTATTTGTGTTCTATTGCTTTTTATTAATGCCATTGTGAAACAACTCTGTTTTGCAAATGCATTAATTTACAAAGAAAAATGAGTAGAAGGTTAGCCTTTGTTGCCCTAGAAAGTAAAGATCAATTCAAAGACAGATCCTTCATAAAAATGAGGGAAATTGTTATGGAAGTAGGTAGGAGAATGGAAACATAATTGTTCGTTTCAAAATGCCAGTCAGGCAGTTGTAGAAGCAGGTTGTTCTGTTCCTTTCTAGTTTTCCATTATTTACCAAATCTTTAGCTCATTCAACTTCCTCATTGACATTCAGCATTTGGTGAGTGCTGAATCACAATGTTCATCTTTTTAATGATTTCTATTTTAAGTAACCTTTTGTGGGCATGTGCTACAAATTGTGAAATGGTGAAAACCCTTTAAATGCTGAAATCTGTTTTTTAAACCCTCTAATCCAATTCTTTTCACATGTTTCGCAACCCCTGAGTTCAGGGCTAAAAATCTGTTTTCCCTGGGATGAGGAAGTAAGTCACCGTTTAAAGTATTTTGACAAGAATCTCTAACATCTGAACTGATGGGGGAAAAGAATATGAACAAGGTTCATATTTCAGTTCTTTATTCTATGCATTTATATAGAATTTGCTTAAGTACTGAGCCATAGTCTATTTTAATCATTACTAGTTGGTCAAGAATCATCATTTTGGATGAGACAGGGGGTCTCACTGTTTTTCCTTTGTCATACCAGTGGTTGAGAGAGAGCTAGGGGAAGCTATTTTGCTTCAATGGCAAAAAAACAAAAAATAAATAAAATAAAAACAGCAGCAGGAACTACTCTCTAGGCTGGTATATATCAGGGGTGGGTTCTAACTTACCTTGCTGCCAGTTTGCTGCCTCCCGTGGGTATGCACATGCGCAGTAGAAAAAAATTCCAACCCCCCCAAAGAAAGGCTGGAAACAAGGTGGCGACACATGTGCAGTGCTGGAAACCCAGCTTCTGCACATGCGCAGAAGAAAACATAATCCAGAAAAATTCAAAAAAAAATTCCCCCCAAAAAATAAAAAATTCAAAAAACAAAAGATGGCAGCATACACGGAGCAGAACCAGCTCCATGACGTCACCAGCTTACTACCTACTTATAGAACCATTCCGAACCAGTAGGAACCCACCTCCGGTATATATGGCTTACAGCCCTGGTTCTCATTGTAAAGTAAGTGTAGTTTTTCCTTTCTGGAAATGTTTGGTATATTCCTAAGGGCAAAAAGAAAAAGAAAAAAGGATAATCTAAATGTAAAAGCTTGTCATCACTTGCTTAGTAAATGCCTATTTTCTCAAGTACAATAGGTTCATTAGATGTCTTGTATTCAAAAGCTTTTATACACCCTTTATTTGTAGCCATTATTCTGTGGCAGTAATAATGAAGGCTAATGGAGACCAAGGCATATGAAAATCTCACTTTTCCCACTAATTAAACATACTTTTTAAGAAAGAAACAATGCAGAACATTTTTAATGGAGGACAACCCTGTTGAAGACTATTAAAATATGGAATATTAAATTGGCTCCAACCTTAAGAAGTGGACCAGAATTGTACACTGAGTAGCAGCCATTTTTTGAAATATGTTGTATATATTTTCTCTCTCTCTTTCTCTCTGGGAATCCACATTCCAGGATAGTGAAGTGTGGCTTCTTGTTTTTAATGATGCTTACCACTTCATAACACTTTTTCTCAGTCCAGGTCTAATTAACTAGTTAACTAATTAACTAGAGAATGCAGAGAAGACTTTCCAGTTTGCTAGTCATGATTAATAGCTCAGTTACATCCTCACATTACAAGCAGAGCCAAATAGACAATATCTTCTTCCCTCCTTCTAAATTACTACTTATTCAAAAATATATACCACTGAAATCCCAAACTTGTAGCAGTACCACGTACACCTGGTTTGCTTTCAGCTCTAGAGGATAGTCTTGGAAAGAATGGAGAAAATGCTGCATCAGACTATTTTTATGGACCAAACTGTTATTTTATTGGATGTTCAGAGAGGAATTTTAAATGAGGATCACTTAATTATGCATTCATTCAGGAGCTGGTTACCCTGAAGACATTTGCCTTTTAGTAGAAAATCTATAAGATGTTTGATTTTAAGAAAAGTGACATGAAAAGAAATTCACTAGGCACTTTTTTAAATTATTTAAAAGATGTCCAGGCACTGCTTTCATTTTTATTTTATTTTGTGGTGGCTTGTCAAGGAGTACAGGGAACTGAATGGGAAGATTTATAGTTCATGTTTGCCACCTTTGTATCCCACACTTTCTCCAAGGAGCTCAAAGAAAATTATATGAGGCTGTCTTATTTTATTCATACTGTCATGCCACAAGACATTGTCAGTGAAGAGATAACAACTAGCCCAAAGCCCTCAATAAGTCAAACTGTGGAGATCTACCTCACCCAATTCCAACAATCAGTCTCTTATACTAGAATGGAAGCAAATGCACTGTTTCTAGAGGTGAAATCAAGATTCTTATTAGTAGGAAATGTATTTCTGTGGTACTGCTAACTTTAGTTTAAACCTAGAGACTTATCATTATTCATTATACACCTAGCATAATTTAGTTGACCTAGCATGTTAGATATATAACATTCAGACCCATCAAATTGTTAAATGGTGCAGAATAGGGAAATTGTGATCTGACGTTTTACCTTTTGTCTCTATTCTATTACGAACATCATGTATGTAATGTAAAAAGAAATTAGTTACAAGAACCAAAGGCCACTTCTTTTAGACTGACCATGCTAATTAACCACTGCTTTGTTTCCAGTGACTCTAGAAATTTCTGTGCCTTTTGAAACATAGATACGGAGAAACAGAGAATGTGGACTATTGATATTAAGTCCTTTGCCCTTTCAAAGGACAGGCACTGTGGGCCGGTCCTTCACTGATTACAGGGCAGCCCCTTGGGTCGGATCTGGCCCACGGGCCTTCAGTTTGTCAGCTCTGACCTACAGTAATTTCTGACCTACAGTAATTTCCCAATGTAGCCAAGGGTTAATTTGCTTTGCAGAATCCTTTTGGACAACAAATTTTCTGTCACTAATCTTCTATCAAATGTTTAAAAATGCAAATTTGAGCAAATTCTCAAACAAATATTTTAGCTACTTGCGTTCCAGTGACACCAGGGGAAGAAAAATCTTATCCCATGCCCTGTAACTATTAAAAATAACCACCAACTTGCTTAACACCTCCAGGATTCAAATTCTGATGCCTGAGTTATGGATCTGTCAGTTCAAAATGTTTCCAGGATTTAGATTTTGTTTTAAATACACATGCATATTTTTCATCATTGTTATTAAAAAATTGGTAAATTGTACATGATTTTCTTTCCCACTTCAATCTTTTGTCCAGGAGCCTCAGACAGAAATGAGATTTCTAGTCATCTAGCTTAGAAAGCTTGATGAGTGAGGATAAACTCAGACCACTCACACTGGTTTAGATCTAAGCCAAATATCCCTCTATGTAATAACACATTTTTGTTCTTTGCTACTGCTTAGAGTTTAACAAATATATCCCAGAGGTGAGTGATTCTGAATTGTTACTTTTCCTGAAACCTTATTGATTCCTAATTATAGCATCTTGCCAATGGTTGGCTTACTGTGTGCCTGAAGCAGATTTTCAATTATGCTTAGCTCAAGGTACTAAGAGAGCTATAAGCTACATAGCCTTCATTCTTTGTTCTTTCCACAATATTATTAATAAATGCTACAAAAGTCTGGAAGATAGGTAGAAAATGGCTTGGGCAGCCATAACAGTGCTACTTTCAAATGAAGTATATTTTAAAAAAATCATGAACAGCACTTTCTCTTGCAAAGTGCTAATATTGAAAAATATGTTCAAAAAGTTAAGTATTCACCCAATTATTCATAGACTGAACAATTTGAGAGGCACCATTGACACAGCTGGTGCTTTGTTTTAATTTTTATCCCCACAAAGCAGTACCTTGTAATCTGTCAAAGACAACTATCACATCATTTGGGTCTTTTACAATTATGCCTTACATGGATTGTGTTGTGCAATCCACTAATTCATGGAAGTAAATATTAGTTTATTGCTATACAGTACTAGAGGGACGCGATGGCTCAGTGGCTAAGATGCTGAGCTTGTCAATCAGGAAGGTCAGCCATTCAGTAGTTCAAATCCCTAGCGCCACGTAACGGAGTGATCTTCCATTACTTGTCCCAGTTTCTACCAGCCTAGCAGTTTAAAAGTAGAAAAATAAGGACCACTTTGGTGGGAAGGTAGCAGGGTTCTGTGCACCTTCGGCATTTAGTCATGCCGGCAACATGACCATGGAGATGTCTTTGGACAGTGCTGGCTCTTTGGCTTTGAAACAGAGATGAGCACCACCCCCTAGAATTAGGAACGACTAGCTCACGAGGGGAACCTTTACCTTTATACAATACTAGAGCCAACATCTGCTTTCCCCCCTACAAACTATTGATCATTTATAACAGAATAACAGAGTAACAGAAAAACAGAGTTGGAAGGAACCTTGAAGGTCTTCTAGTCCAACCGTCTGCTCATGCAGGACACCCTATGCCATTTCAGACAAATGATTGTCCAATGTCTTAAAAATGGCCAGTGTTGGAGCACCCACAACTTCCAGAGGAGTTTCATTGGCCTCTTCCATCTTTTATGAGAAAATACTATTTACAGACTTAATTTTAACTACAGATATTGATAGAACAATTTTAAACTAAAAAAAAATATCTGTCAGAAGGTGGGCTCACAATGCACCTATTTGGCCCTGTAATCCATTACCTAGGAACTCAGTCATAATGAATTATATCAAAACAACTAACAGTTATTCTAGATAAATACTGTGATATTACTGTCAAATTATCATTGATGGGAAAAAGAACACCTAAATTCAGTTCTTTCATGTTAGTTAACAGTTCATAAAGTCATAAAATCAATTGCAATTTATGAACAATTGTTAATTGTGTATCCTAATATATTTATGAACTGATTACATGAATAGTAACAGCAATAATTATGTCCTTTCTTTCAAGTAGCAACCCAAAACAATACAAGAGGGTATAGTAATCTCTCCTTATTTTGTCCCCAACAACTCAAAAGATAGAATGGTACCATTATACCATAATAGCACAGTTATACACAATTTTACAGCTATTTCTATAATATACAAATTCATATTTATATAAAATAAAAAATGGTTTACAATAGGAAAACAATGGTATAAAAAGAACATGCTGAAGCATCGATTAATGTAAAATTTTCATCTTTACTTAGGAAGATCCCATGACTTGTTAAACCAGAATTCTGAAATAAATTTTCTATGCACATAAATAACTTACAAAGGGAAAGGAAGATAGAATCAATCTTTAATTTTACTGACATATACTAGAGATATAAGGAAACTAATCCACACTGGAAACATTATATAATAATGTGGATATGCCCAAGTGTACAGTGTTCAGTATACAGAAATTCCTATTGAATTCCTTCCTCTTTCTCCCCAATTTTCCCACCATCCATGTCCATCTTTCCATGATAAATCTATGCACCTTTTGCATAGCTTACCCTAACATAAATGTTTCTGTGTGCAGCAATCCATAATATATGGGGTGTTTGCGTGTAATTTTTTGGAAAGCTACCAAACAAGCATACAGTCAATCCTCACATATTCCACAAAGCAATGTCAAAAATACATCCATCTGGGCAAAAATTGAGAAGAAGCAAATTATTCTAGATTAAAAGTAAAACAAGTGCAAAGAGATTTGTTTGAAGTAAATTAAATGACCTGAAGAAACTATACTGCGCTTTTCAAATGAAATGTTGTCTTGAAACTCAGGCATTTGAGTTGGTCTAGATCTGAGGTGAATTCTGATTGTAGATGAAGTTGAAATGCACAACAGAAATATGTGCATGATGAAGTTTTAGTGAAGCAGATGTTTCACAGGAGCTCTCCCATTCTCTCGACAGAAGGCACCTTAATCCAATGACATGGACAATAATTGCAGAGGCCTTTCTTGCTGCAATGGATAACCAGAACATCTAAGTGTCTTGCCATGTTTTTAGATCTCTACAATGCCTCCTGGGCCTGACTTCTTAGCCATTCGATTGGGAATTGGTCTCCTCTACTCAATCTGCCAGAGTTAGAGACTTCACACACTGGATAGGCAGATCCTCTTCCTCACCAAACGTTGAAGACCCCTCAGTTGCCCTCATCAGGTTTGGCACATCTGCCAAGATAGTTTACTAGGCTGTGGCATCTATACATATTATAGCTACTTGAAGCCATAGGTGAAAGCTGAGCACCACGTGGTGACTAAAAGTAAATGAGCAGGTATAAAAGGGCACAGCAAGCCACCCCATTGGAAGTGCTACCTCTTCCTCGACACTCCATACATTCCCTAAATATCTTTGCAAAGTGGCTCCCCTCCCTAGGCAAAATGAGCCATAATATAAAGCAAAAAGTGTTTATTAAGATGGGGGTGGTGGTAATGCCTTTATACAGGATATAGAAACAAATCGTACATGCATTTGGAATAAGTGATGGATGAAAGCAACTAATTGAACAATAAAAGACACTGATTAAAAGTGACACTAAGTAACATTGATTCCTGATAACTTTTCTCAAGTAACAAATGTATGGGTTACATCAGTCCCTTTCCTAGTTGAATTTCTTTCTTTCTTAACGCTTGCAAGTGTATTTAAGGATTCCAGAATATGTTTCCAGTTGTTAAGTTGCTGAAAAGGCTAGTTTTTGCATATAATATCAAAATAAATAGACCTGGCTCAGAGAAAAAAACAAACATGGTTTTCTAAATTTAGAAAAAGAGGCTAGGCTGCCATGCTAAAATGCTAATATCACCTTTTTAAAATGTTAATAATGAAACCTAAAATTCCAGGTAACGGTATTATGTTTATCCCATTGGCATACATTGTCATTTTGCATAGAGGAGAGTTTTAGCCTACAGACGTTTTTCTGATTAATTTCCCCCCCCCTTCATATGAGGTGAATGCAACTTTAGTCCAGACCTGCTTTTCATTGTACTATGATTCAAAATGCTTTCTTCTTTCCATTCAGTCATTCTGCATATTTATTTAAAGTCAAAATATAGCAGTCTTAGATACACCAGTGCTAACTTGTTTCTTGTTTCTTTTCTTTTTTTACTGGAGTTTGGCCTATATGTCTTTATTTTATTTTATTCTTGTTTCTTCAAACAATTTCAATGATTGTTCCAAGCAAGAATTCCAATTTTTTACCAAAATTTGATTGCCATCCTAATTCCAGATTGCTCATTTAAGTTTGGAATAATTTACATGCATGCAGGGGTGAAATCTAAAAATTGTCTCTACCGGTTCTGTGGGTGTGGCTTATTTTGTGGGCATGGCTTGGAGGTCAGGTGACTGGGTGGGCATGCTTTTACAC
>JANHFT010002638.1:35640-50658 GCA_032467955.1 Pseudoxenodon macrops | reverse complement strand
AATCATCCCGGGCAGACACAGAAAGATACAGAGAGTGTGGGAGGGAGGGAGAGATGTAAAAAGTTTTTTGTGGTTAACAACTGGTACTCTGCCCTAATGACTGGCTAGGTAGGCGTGGCTGGGGTGTGTGTCATGTGATTGCTGGAAGTGAGTGAAATCAAGTTGGCCATGCCCACCCAGGTTTTGCGGCTACCAGTGTTTTCTTTTCTGTGGGAAACGGGTTCAAATGGCTCTTTGAGTATTTAAGGTTGCAGACCCCTGCTTTAGAGAAAGGTATTTCACAAATAGCCTGCCCCAGTGCCATGTAGAGTTTTAAATAAAAAGAACAGAATTGGGGATGGGCGGTTAATGGAAGATGACACACAGTTTGGACATTCAGTACCAGTCAATTTAGCCTTTTTTTCTAGAAACGCAGGCTGCTAGATTTGACTCAAAACCCAATCTAAAATGATAATTAAGTCTCCTACCGGTTATCTTGAAATAACACCAGATGATTTGGGGTGGTTCTTTTTCCTTTTAAGTATATTTACTGTATACTTTTGAGAGGCTGAAATGTACATAATTCAATAAGGAAGAAAAGTTTTGGAACTGAATTCCATTAAATGTGTGGCTTTTTAAAGAAAGAAGCCTACAATGTTGTTTTTGGGGAGAGAATTAGATGATTTCCTCATACATATGATGGAAAAAGAGCAATTCACTCCTTCCCTGAGCAAATAGGAAAGCATAGCAATAACAAAATACTACTACTACCGCTACTAATCATTATTATTATTCTTTTATTCATTAAACATGAAACTCAGTCAACTGAACATTTAAAAATGCATCACAAATACATTGACTGGTGCAAATCTCCATTCCTTTAGAACTCCCATTACTGAATGCCAGAATATTCCTGTGTTATAACTTTTAGCAGCCAATTCAAGTTCTGCCCAATTTAAGGTGATGGAACTTTTTTCTTTAAATTTATAATATATATATATATATATTCTTGTCTTGTGTGCAACTCTCAGCTTGTATTTGAGCAGTAGGATTTCTCTGGACGAGCCTCATGGCTGCCTTCAATTTCTTTTTCAGCTGCTGGCATTCAGGATCAAACCATCAGAGTCTACCCACTTGGGCTCTTTTTGTAGCAGGTTTAGTTATTAGATGTTTCTTCAGGATATTACAAAGATTACAGAATGTGTCAAAGGCTGACAGCCAGTCAGTAGTAGATGACTGGATTGTTTTAGCCCAGTTGGTAACATTCTCTGCTTTAAGGTAGTCTGATATTGCTTTAATATCAACTTTAGCTCAAATTAACCTTTTATTTTGGATCACCTCTACCTTTTGGGTGAGCTATCTGTCAGCCATGTTATATGGTTTTAAATCTAAGCAGCCTTGCAATGTCACACTTACACGCTGATGATTGCCATCATCACTAAAATGTACTGTAACTTCCAAGAAGAGGTCGACGTTATCTCTAGACACACAAAAGAGATCCAGCACACTGCTTAAATGGGATGCATGATATGTGTAAGGATACATGTAATTCTTATTCTTACCACCCAGAATTTGGAAATTACCCTTAAAAATTAAAAAGATTGAGAGCAGGCAAGCAGTGTTACTTTTGCGGTCTCTCAAGAGCCACTGAAGATAGTTATTGAAAAACTCCCCTGGGACTCCCTTCTTCTGGGTGAACTCATACAAAGAATGACCCAACCTAGCATTAAAATCTCCTAGTAATACCATTATGGACTGAGGATACAATACAGATGTATCTTCTAGGATAACTTCCAAATTTATTCAGTATTCAGAGTTATAATATCGGGATGTGTTTGGAGGGATATATACATTTACCAGTATTAACTCAAACACTTCATATCCAAATTTAACAGCTAGGAAATACGAATACTTGTCTTAAGTGTATAGTTTCTCCCCCTGTCATTGCAATTCTTGCTTTATTAGAATGCATAACCCACCAGAGGGTCTCCCTTTGTTTTTGGGCTAGGAAGTCCCATCCCTGAAAGCCTGGCAGTAGTATTGGTTCGTCCACTTTGGTTAATCAGGTTTCCAGAATGGCTATTACATAGAATCTAGAGAGAAAGTTCATTAGTCCACTATCAACTATCCGTTTCCAGCCAGCCACATTCCAGGTCACCATCTGTATGGGATTCCTGGAAGCAAGGTGGTCTGGCTTAGTTGGCTGGCTAGGTAGTAAGAATGCCAGATGTTAACTTGACATCAGCTGGGCTGATATTAACTATGCTTCCTGTATAGACACAGTTATTGTGAGGTTTGGTATTTCTTCTCGTGAGTTGCAAATCTTGTTGTTGTTGCTCCTCTTTATCTTGATTGGCAGTGTTCCTCTGCTTTTGTTCTAAGGTTGACATTTCTTCAGGTAAGCAGGCATTCTGGCTTTCCTTCTGCTTGTCTAGTTCTCCTACTGGATGGCTAACTTGGACTTGGACTGTTAAGTCCTGTTGGATGTCCTTTTCTTTTCCTTTTTGTTTTGGACTGCTGCACCTTCTCTTTTTATTCATTGGGGCTTGAGTGCTTTAAGAAGCTGGACTTGGTAGCAATTCAGTGGATGAGCTGCCAGAAGGAAGCAAAACATTCAAGCTTTCTGTTGCACTAGTTGCTGACCTCAACATTTGACCAATTATTTCAATCTTCTTTAGTATCATCTCTTGGTCTCCTGGGCAAAGGGTAACAAACTGATGGAGTAGTTCTTCCTTGTCATCCATGAACTGAAGCTTTCCATTGTATAGGTTTAAATATTCTTTTTTATTGTCCTTATCTTTATCTAACTTTGTTAGTTGAGGGCTTGTTTATTCGACTTTTAGTATTTTCCCAAAGTTGATGTCGACCTCCCTCACTGTCTTGGCTCTCTGCCCAGACTTTCACAGGGACTGAATTTGGGTGGTGTGAAATACCCATCTTGGCCAAATACAGTGTTTCTTTAGTGAGGTATCAAGCCTGATTAAAATTGATGGCAGAACAATCTGCCCAAAGGTTAGCAATATTCTTTTGCCGCCTTGTCTGTCTGGGAGTCAAGAAATGTCTGTTAGCTTGTTAGAATATATCCTACAATGTTAAAGTTTGCGATAGAGAGCTCAAAACCACTCTCCTGTTATGCCACCTGCCCCTGCCCCAGATGGGTGTTAGCAACATGGAGTAAGATCCTGTGTCTCTGCAAGACCAGCCTCTCCGCCCTGAGGCACCCGTCCACACAGACTGGCCAAACATCATGTGTAAACTTTGAAATGGGAGCTTTGTTGTTTACTTCTTCATCTAACTTATTGATATGTTTTCCCATTAGAGACTTTAGTTCTTTAATCCCTACATTTGCTTCCAGGAGCTGGTCAAATATGGGAGAGTTTCTTTGTGCTGTTTGTAGGCAATTCTTGGTGACCAAATCCAAGTCTCCTTGAAAATTGTTCCTAATATTATTCTTGTCTGTCCCGAGCTCCTACTGTAGCTGGAACTCCCTCCTCCACAGAGAAGCATTCATTCTTTTCCAATCCAGTAAGGAGCTAGGTTTCTTTGGACGGGGGAATAAAAGAGAAAAGAGTCTTATTTGCATGTCCATTATCTTGGGTTGTCTTGCCATTGTCGCAGCCATGTTGACTCCAACATGTTTGCCTGTTACAGTTTGTTGCCTGACTATCATAGGCCTATTTAAAAAAAAATACTTATCTTGAAAAAGTAAAAGGTCCAAACAATCGTATTAGTCCTGGTTCATTGATAAAACCACAGAAGGAAAACATTCCTGCTGTTGCTACTCCTCCATGTTAACGTCTAAAAACAGCATATAAAAATTAAAAATTTTAAAATTAAAAAAGGTGATTAAACCCTGTTAAAAATTAGTTTAAAAAGCCTAAAAAATAATTGAAATATTAAAGCAGTAAAACTACGTAGATTAAGATTTTAAAAACTAAGCTGAACTAAACTGAAACCAGAACCTACATTTCCCTAAACTCTCACAGAGCTTCTTCCATCTTAACAATTTAAAATGAGGCTGGGTGGGACAATTATAATTTCAAACACAAGTCAATCACTTTTCTGAGGTCATCATAATTTTGAATCAATGTTAAATAAATGGTCAAAAATCGTGGACCGTAACAGTTCTGTTTCATGAAAGATTTTATGAGTGGTAACTGGCACAATGAATTGCATTTAAAAGTCTATTGGGAACCAATGCACCTAAACAAATAGAGAAAGAAGAGCAACCTCAAGTAACTTGGATTGATTATAAGAAGTTTTTGACTCCCTGCCACTGGATAATCAAGTGCCTAGAAATAACAGGACTTAGGAAAAACATCAGAAACATTTTTTTTCAAGGAGACTCACTATCATCACTAAAGATTATCATTGCACTGATTTCTCACTCAAGGATACTGAACAAATCAGGCCATGGCTATTAAACTTCAACAATATTTGACAGGTTATCCCACACCTTTACGGTATGTAAAGGTGTATGGTAAAACATCAATTGAAATAGAATCACTGTTCAACACAGTCTATGTATACAATCAAGAAATTGCAATTGAGTTTGAACTGGACTAACGTGTCATCTGCATCATCAAGAGAAAAAAAAATGAGTATGGAAAGAACCAAGTTGCCCTATAGAAATAACATCAACAGTGTGTATGAAGATGATCACTATAAATACCTGGGCATCCTTCAAGCTAATATCATTAAGCACATTGAAGAAGAAGGTGAGAAAGGAATACAACATGAGAGTGAAGAAGATCTTAAAGTCAAAACTCAATGGAGGATATAACATTAAAACAATTATCACCCAGGAAATTCAGTCATTAAGTACATAGCTGGAATAGTGAACTGAACTCAAGTAGAAATAAAAGTCCTGGATAAAAAAGATCAGAAAAACAATGACAAAGAATCATGGTCTTAATCCACACAGCTATATTGACAGATTCTTTTTACCAAGGAAAATAAGTGGATATGGAATGTTACAAGTGTACCAGACTGTTTGAAGAAGAAAAGGGAATATGGAAGAATATGCACTGAAGCTGGTAGATAATGAAGAGACCAAACTGGCCTATAAGAAAGGACACTGTACTCTTCCCTTTATCCATAGATTTCATATTCAGTTTTAAAAAAATGTCCGTGAAAGCTTAAACAATAAGGCTTTTAAGAAGAAATTTAGGGACAGAGCATTTGGTAAAGTAGTATTATTATAATATTAGAGAAGTCATTAATGATACATAAGCTGCTATCAGAAGTGCAAGACTCAAGCCAGATATATAATAAAGACAAGGTTGCAATCTTATACTTATACATTATAATTTATCCGATGGTCAGTTTGCTGCAGCATACTGGAGAGATTCACCTCATCAATCTGCATGGAATTTTCCAGATGATAAAATCTTAATTATTACAGAAAGCAATTATTTTATGAACTAATTCGACAGCATTCTTTGCATTTTCAGGGTGGTGTGGTAAGGGTGGGGGATCAGAAGGAAGAAAAGACTATCCCCATTAAATGCAAAAATGAAATGGTCTCCTTCCTACTGAAATTAAAGCACCTTCAGATCAGCACAGGCCTGATAACGTGGCTGAAATGCAAGGTTGCAAGGGGAATATTGTGAATTAATCTTGACTTTAGTGCACTGTTACTGTTTGCCTAAAAATAAATCTTTCTGGCATTTTTATAGGCATTCTGCAAATGGAAAAGAAGCAAATGAGCCATTTGCTGCTTTTATTTTCTGTATATAGTCATGCCTTGAGTTTTCCCATTTGCCTCTTCCTTCCTTCCTTTCTTTCTTTTTTCAGCAGAGAAATTCTTGTTTTGCAATATAATTGAGACTTTAATTATTAGTTATAGCTGGAATCTGATTCTGTGTCCCTGGAGATATACCTATTGTTGCACACAAACCACTGAAAACATATATATAAAAGTTGGGCTATAAAGTCAGTATAAAGCAGCAGTATAATGAAATATCCTGCAGTCAGTTCAGAAGGACTGAAACTACTAAATGCCACTTTGATTTAGTGTATAAACTTGAAATATCTATTTCATTTCCCCCCCCCCCCAAATAATATTTACCATAGCTTAGGGTGCCTGCAGTTTAAGATGCTTGAGTAGAAAGGCATACAATATGCATGTTCTAATTTAAGGACTGATATTTTCAAGTTCACAGAATAAACATTAACATTATGATTGGAAGTGAGTAAAAGAAAGCTTTCTGTATGAATCTGAACTCCTAACCTATCTCAGCTACTGTGAAAACAGAAGAAAAGTTTAATCGGGTGTTTTATTTATTTATTTTATTTTCATCAAGCATATATTAGAAAACAGATACAAGTATAGACAAGATTATGAAAACATGAATATATTCGGATAAAAGGGAACAATAGGACAGGGACAGTAGGCATGCTTGTGCACTTATGCACGTCCCTTAAATACCTCTTAGGAATGGGGTGAGGTCTACAGTAGACAGTCTAAGGTTAAAGTTTTGGAAGTTTGGGGAAGAAACCACAGAGTCATGTAGTACATTCCAGGCATTGACAACTCTGTTACTGAAGTCGTATTTTCTGCAATCTAGTTTGGAGCAGTTTACCATAAGTTTATATCTATTGTGTGCTCTTGAATTGTTTTGGTTGAAGCTGAAGTATTCATTGACAGGAAATACATTGTAGTAGATTATTTTATGTATTATGCTTAGGTCAGTCCAAAGTCACCGAAGTTCTAAGTTGTCTAAGCCCAAAATGTTAAGCCTAGTGGTATAAGGTATTTTGTTTCGAGCAGAGGAGTGGGGGACTCTTCTTGTGAAATATCTTTGGACTCATTTGATTGTATTAATGTCCAATATGTGGTGCGGGTTCCAGACAGCTGAGCTGTATTCAAGAATTGGTCTAGCAAAAGTTTTGTATGCCTTAGTTGGCAATACAATGTTACTGGAGAAGAAGCTATGCAAGAATAGGTTTACAACACTTAATGCTTTTCTGGCAATGCTGTTACAGTGAGCTCTGGGACTTAGATCATTTGTTCTTCATCTATCTGGTCAAAATAAATGAATATTTCCATTTCAGACATAAGTGAGAGAAATAAGTGGCTCAATGTCAACCAGTAACATTGAGTCAAAATCGTGTTTATGACTTCAGTTTAAACCAGAAGTGAATAATTGGATTAAATATTATTTCCAAGTAATCTATAGAGTTAGAATCTACCATGAATAATAGTGTGTTATTACTGACTCCTTAATACATAGGAGTGAGGCTCAGATGAAACAGTAAAGGCAACCAGCAGCATCTTGCTAACAGGTTGACTTTAACAGTTCCAAAGTCACACAACTCAAAAATAAATCTCATCAAGGAAATCCATGGGCAAGAAGTCCAGACACAAGTCCTAAGAAGTGGTGTTTCTGACAACGAAATTCATGACACACCACACAAGAGCCAGATATGGGAAATAATAAACCATGAAACTGAAGACCTTACACTGGAAAGCAGTTATCTCTAACAATCATCTGATTCCCAATGCCTGGTTAAATAAATCCAAGCCCAGTGTTTCTCATTGGGGGTGGGGGGGGGGGTAAGACTGCCTCCTGGTGAGTAGTCTTACTGACGTCTGAGTTTCTCTTCATTCTACTCTTTACATCCATGGATTAGACAAGGGCAACAGCTGTTCCTCTGGGCCAGTGGTGGGTTCCTACCGGTTCGGACCGGTTCTATAGAGTAGGTAGTGAGCTGCTGGTGATGTCATGGAACCGGTTCTCGTCAGTGGACACTGATATCTTTTTTATTGATTTTGTTTTGGGAAAAAAAATATTTTTGAATTTTGGTGGGTTGTTGATTTTTTGTGTGCATACGCAAAAGCCAAGTTTCCAGCACTGTGCATGTGTCGCCATCTTGTTTTTGGCTTTTTTGGTGGTTTTGTTTGTAATGTTTTTGTACTGTGTATGCGTGTGTGTGCAAAGCGTGCACGCGCCCATGCGGCGCGGGAGGCAGTGAACCGGCAGCAAGGTAAGTTAGAACCCACCCTTGCTCTGGGCACTCCAAGCACTCTTGGGGATTCCTGAATATGAAATTCATTAAGTAGTTGGTAAAAGAATAATATTTTTCCTCTTTTCATCCTTGGTGAGGATAAGGCCTAAAGACTTCTTAGGATTCAATATCTGGCCTAATGAAAAGCTTCAATCAGATGGTCCAACTTCTCCTACAACCTGATAGATTTTTCTGTTAATAAGACTTAATTAACAGCATAGGCTAAGCAGTCAATCTGTAGACCAACAAAATTGAACTCAACATTAGGACTAATTTTTGAACAATATTGTCTACCAACATAATAAATAGGGCATAAGATAACAGTCTCCTTGCCTAACTCTTTATCGATAATTTGTACAGTTCTCTGCTACCTTCACAGCCAAAAAAATCTATAAAGATATTGAAGGTATGTGACTAAATGAGGAAGAAAGCAGTAGCAGAAGTCACATAGAACAATATGTAATGAAATACTGTGCCTTGGAGATTTTCAGAAACAGCTTTACCCATTGCCGATTAATGTGGATTCTTCTAAAGATATTGTAGCAAAGTTGTTGTCCCAAGGCATCCGTCTTTCTTCAGTAAAGCATACCATAGAGGAAAAAAAGTTGGGGTATTATAGAGACATTGAACATCTTATGGATGGTTTTTATGGAAAGTACAGCGACTAATCAATGCAATCAATATGGGCAGTAGGGGGGTTCAAATAATTTAACAATTGGTTCTCTGCCCTAATGATCAACTGGGTAGATGTGGTTGGATGGGCATGTGACTGGGTGGGCATGGCCAACTCAACATCATTCACGTGAATTAAACTTCACCAAAAACCAGTTTTAGACCAAAACTTCATGTTAGAATGTCAATCTTTGTAGCTAGTCAAGAAGCCTTGCTGAATGTCACTCATCTTGGTTCCTTGTCATTAGAAGCTTCATTGCAGCAGCTCTGCTTCATTATTAAATTGTCTCTTCAAAGTGCTGCATTGCATCCCCGCTGGAAGAATTCCAACAGGGGAGTATTTCCTCCCAACAGCAGTATAAAAAGCTTAAAACAACCCTTCCCCTTTAATAAAGTCAATCCCCAGCAAAGTACCAGCAAAGAGGGGGAAAATACTCCAGAGTCAGTAAGTCTGGGCATACTACCAAGAACCTTTAGCTGTTAGATGTAATAAGGGTTAATTGAGAGGCAGTTTCTGTAAACAGGGCAATAATGATTAGAAATAACACCACAATGCCTTCCTTACAAGATTAGCCCTGTAAAGTGAAAAAACAAAACAAAAGGAGATTTCTTCCAACAACCGGTTCTCTGAAAGTTAACAATAGATTCTAGCTAATAAGTGTGAACCGATAGAATCCCACCCTTGAATATGGACCAATAACACTCTGGAACAATGATGGCGAACATTTTTCTTCTTGCATACCAAAAATGGTAGCACACATGTGACACCTGTGGCATGCATGCTCTGGAGTAAAGATGCTCCATCTTTAATATAAGCAGCACTTGAAAGCAGGTAAGATCTTCAGGCAGATTCTTAGTTGCTATCAATAAATTAAAATAAGCCACTAATGAGGGTTCATGTCAAGTAGCAAGTTTAAAATCAGATAGGCCCGGAGCACTAGAATTCATATCTGACACTGTCACTGTCACTTCTGATTTTTTTTAAAAATATCCAGAATTGCCACAAAACAATGAAATGCATCACAGAAGATTCCACCATTGATAGTACTCAGTCTCAAAAACTAATGACCAGTATCTGTTTCATGTCAGATGTTCCAGGTCTAAGTTGCTTTCTTCAACTGCTTGGATAATATGGTGAAGGCAGAGTCTTTCCAGAGGAGTTTATATGGGTGGCATCATAATTCACCCTCCAGATAGATTTATTTGACTGATGCCACTTATGAGAAAACCATCACTAGATATTAACTGTAACAACTCTTTTAGTCTACTGTAAAGTAAGACTGCTGGGCAAAAGGTCAGTGGCAGTAGAAATAAAGGTGTCTGCTTCCATATTAGGCTTCTGAACAATTTCAATAACGAAATCCAATACGATATTCCCCCATGAAGTAGTAGTAGAGTCAGGGACAGAGTCAAGAACAGGAACTAGAAGACCCAATGAACAGGATGCCTCTGAATATGGGAAAAACTAAGGAACGGGAGGGGCCCATTTGATATACGGCAGATGTTTCTCTATTATCTCCAAAGAGATTCCCAGAAAGAAAGCAATACCTGGCAAAGCTCATTTTAGCATCCCAACACTCTAGGAATGATCTGTATGCTGCTGTAAAGCCTTGTCATCTTCTGGAGATGTAATCAGTGGTTTAGATGGAAGAGCTGTGAATTGCTCAACATTTAATTCCACAGGATTGTGATGGAATATATGCATAAAAAGATGTCACTAAGATGGACATTGGACACCACAGAAACACAGAAATTGACAGGAGCTGGAACTAGTGATAGTGATACTGCCAAAAGAATTGCTCATGTCTCCTGTGTTTCCATCACTTGTTATCTTGAATCTCAGGAGGATCAAATCATTTCTTTATTTGTATCTTTGAAACCAGCAGAGAAGATCCCTGCAGGGTGATTAGCAGGATGGCCTACATTTTCTATCATACCTAGTGAGCCAGTTGCACAAATGGTTTCAAATCAATAGCACTTAATGTTTTAAAACCAGAAATCCATTGTTGGTTTATCTCAGGTGCCACACACTTCTGTTCAGGACAAGATACTACCATTGCCCTGAAAAAAAATACTGGCAGCCACATTGCTCCATCGAATATAGTATAGATAATTAATAACTGCATAGTTAACCTTCTGAATTGATACATTGGAGCATAATTGGGAAGATGTCCAAATATATGGGACAGATGGCTTCTATTTATGGACAAACCAATGCCTGCCATGGTTTTCTACAAGCTCAGCAATAGATTGTGAAGAAAGCTCATCAGAATGAAGTTTGCGAGCAATAGAGAACAAAACATCTACTCCAATCCTAGGCTCAAGGAAGCTCTTGATTGCATGATCTAATAAAATAAGTCACCCACATATTTGTTGGATCAAGCAATTGTGGTGGAGGGATGGAAGAGAATGGGAGAGGAAAAGAGATGGAAGAGAGATGGAAGAGAAAGGAAGGACATGATAGCAGTGTTACAATATTTGTGGAGCTGCATAAAGATGATGGGATCAACCTATTTTCCAAAGTACCAGAAGGCAGGACATGGAGCAATGGATGGAAACTAATCAAGAATAGAAGCAATCTAGAACTAAACAGAAATTTTCTGACAGTGAGAACAATTAACCAGTGGAACTGCTTGCCTTCAGAAATTGTGGGTGCTCCATCACTGGTGGCTTTTAAAAAGAGACTGGACAGCCACTTGTCTGGAATGATGTAGAGTCTCCTGCTTATGCATGGGGTTGGATTAGAAGAACTCCAAGGTCCCTTCCAGCTCTGTTATTCTGGTTGTTGCATCCTTTCCTTAATTCTTCCTTTCCTTAGTGGCAGTAAAAAAAGTTCTGGAGTAAAGATCTGAAGGCAGCAAGCTGGTTCTCCCCAGGAGCTATAAAGAACATCCAACAGGGTTGTGGAGGAGTGTTAGAGATCCATCATGGTTGTCATGAGGGATGAAGCTCATGCCACCAGATGTGAAGTCCATGACATCTTCTCCAATAGACTTGTTTTATTAAGATGCACAATTACAAAGGATAGTTCTCCTTGCAGTTCATGTAAATGCCAAGAGCTCCCATGAGACCTTATTACACATAACAAAGAGCAGAATACATATAGCCTTATTATGCTGTCATCTTTAAAACACTTGTGTTTAAGCAAATATTATACAATGGATATCATGACCTCCTGAATGATATCCCACACAAAGATCAATTTGGCATCTACCACAATGATGTTCCGGAAGTTTTTAAAACGTTGGCTGTTCTCCCAGGCTTTTGAATAGGATATGTATGGAGTCCAGCTGATTATGTTTTCTATTATAGAGAGTGTGTTTGTCCAGATGCATGGGGATTTCTCTTTTTTATTGTTTTCTGTATTTTCTGTAAGCTGCCCAAAGTCATTCTGGAGTCAGGCAGCTTCTAAATATTATAAAATAAAATGAAATGTGAATTATTTTTTTAGGTTGGTTCCATTTTCCAAGATTGCATACTTTTCCTTATTTAGTTTCTATGCAGAATACATAATGAGAAATGCTGCAGAATAAGTAATACAGATTGGAACAAAAAACCTCTAACAATCTCAAAAAATGCTGATGATAGCACCATGATAGTTGGAAGTGAGAAAAACCTAACGACGCTCTACTTGAAGTTGAAAAAAAGTAAGTGTAAAAGCTAAGTTGAGCTCCTGCTCGCTATTAAACAAGTAAATAGTTATATCAATAGATATTGTCCAAATGAAAGGAGACAAATTTAAACTGGTCACAGACTTTATTCTAGATTCAAAAATTTGAAGGATGGTGACTAACTATGAAATAACGAGACTTGGAGAAAGACTCTGACATATTTAGATGAATGTAAATTCAAATGTAAAGACATCATACTGACAACAAAGGTATCAATTGTCAAGACTATGGTTTTCCCTTTTGTGATATATGACTATGAGGGCTGGACCACAAGTGAGAATGAACAAAGAAAATAATAATAATGCCTTGGAATTGTGAGCTGAAGAAAATTGAGAATACCTTGGATCACAAATAATTCAATGTTAGATGAAGTGAAATCAGACTTCTTTATAGGAAGCACTAAGATTAAAGTTAAACTTTAAATACTTTGGACATGTAGTACAAAGGCAGGAATCATTGCATACACCCTGAGGTTTTGACAAAGGCAATTGAAAAAAAAAGCAGACAGAAGACAAGATGCTTAGAGGCAACCTTGATGACACAAGCATGAGCTTATAGAACGCCAAGAAACAGTTACTGTCAAGTCACACACACATACAAAAAAACAATCACAAGTGTTCCCTTACTATATATAGTAATGAGAATACAATCAACAGAGCACCAACAAGTAGAACACTAGAGAAGAAATAACTGAACTAATGACTAAGCGTCATTGGTACATATCTCCTGTGTGTACTTAGCCTTGCATACATAGCCTAGAGAAGGAGAATAAAGCTGTTCTCCTTACATAATGAGAAGAATGAAGATATGTGCTCAAATTGTACTACAGGTAATATGATTAGTGCTTACAGCCCCATGGAAAATACTTAAGAGACAGAAATTAGCACAGAAGTAATTTTGGTCCCTATTGATTCTTCCAACATCATAAACCATTATATGCAGATTCTTTTTCCTACCTATCTGATGCAGGATGTAATTTCTTTAAAGGTATGCATTAAAGGGGTGTTTTAAATAACCTGCAATATGCACAATCTATGCCATTGCTAGCTGTAAAAAGTTACAAAACAGGCTTTGAATCTTTCAGCTAATGATTACCTGTTCAGTGAATTGTTACACAAACCAATTTCAACATCAGCCATTTTCTTGTCCCCTCACTGAATCTCCTTAAATTGCATTTCAAGGAAGCAATTTGGCTGACGATGGGATGGGCTTGGGTAACTCATGTTAACTCTCTGCAAAATTGTCTCTATTGGGTACATTAATGATTCCTTTTCCCATTTGCCATTTTTGGAAATGGTTAAGAATATTATCAGGAGAGGTAGCAATGAAGAGTTTTAAGGAGAAACTCTGGGTCTATGTGTTGAGAACCTTAATTAAGATTATGGTTGTCCACAATGAATCAGATTTAATGATTACAGATCTATTTTCAGGCAGTGGTCTTAATTGTGTAGCTACTTTAGGAAAGATAATAAGGAAACAATAATACACAATGCATGTATTTCTTGATGTTTGCCTCTAAACCGAATCCTAAAATTAAGACAATTAATAAAATGACCACTTAGACTAAACAACCACTAAAATAATTAGTGAAAGCAAATAGGAAAATATCAAAGAAACAAAAGCATAAGAAGTCATATGTCAAAAATTGTAAAGAAAAAAGGAATTGGACCCAGGCCATCTGCCTGAGTTGTGAGATGAGAAAAATGGTACCCATGACTATTAAAGCACCAACCCTTTTCTTTATGTATTGTGTGCACTACTCTTGTAGAAAAAAGAGAAAGGATTTCATTCATTCTGCCTTTCCTGCATCGGATGAGGAGAGCATATTTCTCCTTCTATCCAGGCCACTTTTTACAGAGGCATGATTGAGAGTGTTTTAACAAACTGAATCGCTGTTTGGTTTGGAGGCAGCAATGCTTCCAATAGAAAGTCCATTTGGAGAGTTGTAAGGCCAGCCAAGAAGATTATAGAAAGCTCGTTTCCTCTCATTCAGGATACTGCATATAAACACTATGTGCTTAGAGTTCACAGCATTGTTAGAGACCCCACACACCTACTTCATGGTCTGTTTCTGTTGCTCTCCTCTGGGTGGAGGTTTCAAAGTATTTCTAATAGCATTTCCAGATTCTGTAACAGTTTTGTTCCATATGCCATCCGTCTGGTAAACTTGCAAGATTTGTTTCTCTCACCATGTGCATGCACAGTATGCATCCGAACTAGACTGTGTTTTTTCTCCAAGTCATGTAATATACGGTATGTGGGTACATGCATAATTTTGTATGTATGTATGTATTTATTTATTTATTTAATCTTGCCATGTTTATGTAGTGTATATCAGAGGTGGAGATGCTTTGAGAGCTATATGCAACAAAATTTAATTTTAATGTATGCAGACTAGTGTACATTGAAAGTGACAATAAAGTTATTTTAACTCTAAGTTCTATTCACATAGCTGTGGCCACCATCTTTCTTTGTTTTTGACTTTTATTTATTTTATTTATTTAGTTTGTCAAACATGTATGAGATAAGGTATAAGTATAAACATGGACTTGAGCACATGAAGTGAGTTCAAATAAATGGGAACAGTAGGAATGGGAGGGTAGGCATGCTGGTGCACTTATGCACGCCGCCTTACAGACCTCTTAGGAATGGTGTGAGGTCCATGGTAGACAGTTTAAGGTTAAAG
>JANHFT010002638.1:16677-35540 GCA_032467955.1 Pseudoxenodon macrops | reverse complement strand
CTGACTGCCGGCTGCCTGCAATTTGGCAGTTCAAATCTCACCAGGCTCAAGGTTGACTCAGCCTTCCATCCTTCTGAAGTCAATAAAACGAGGACCCAGATTATTGGGGGCAATATGCTGACTCTGTAAACTGCTTAGAGAGGGCTGTAATGCACTGTGAAGTGGCACATAAGTCTAATGCTATTGGCCTTTTTCTTGCAAACATTTCACTACCAACTTAGGTAATATGCTCTATGCTTTCACACAAGCAAACTTCACTCCCTTATATTTTTCCCTTCCCACTCACATGTACTTCTTAAATACTCCCTTTGCATTGCATTTTCCCCCCTCCTGATATACTCGATTCTCACTTCTTATAACAAACTAGGCATAAACACGCTCTTATACACATACTGTACCTATTTGCTCCTTTTCATAAATATTCCCTGCACAAGTCATATAATCTCACAACATGGTTACTAGTATTTGCACATCTTAACCTTTCTCCATCCATTTTTCTAACTTTAATAAGCATTGTGCCATGGTATACATATTTATCCACTGGCTCAGGTTATTTGCCATTTAGTCTAGCTTGCAATAATTCACTCCATTTTTCCTGTCTAACATAACTACTTCGGTCTTTGATTTATTAATTTTCAGATCCATAGTCTGCATCGTATAATCTAATATTCATTGCAAAGCATTCAGGTCCTATGGTAAAAACATGGCATCATCTGCATACAAAAACACATATATATTCCTGTTCCCTACCAAGCCATTTTTAATGTCACCTTGGGCATTCCTTCTTTCATTTCTCCATAAGTACTTTAAACAATCAAGGGGGCAAGGTCATATGTCAATTTGTGGCTTTGATTTGTGAATCTGTTTCATTGGGATGAGCCAACTGATGCTTCATTGAATCAGAGCATTTTGGTGATATGCTTGAAATCTTTTCTCAGTGTATGGAGATGGTTAAGGTCTGGATGGGAGAAGCAGGGCGAAGACTCAAATAAGATAGAACTGCTGGCTGTTCGCTGAATTTATATCAGCTTCTGTATTGTTGGTGACGGCATTGTCCTGGAGAGAGCAGGTCTGTGACTTCAAGGTCCTCCTGAAGTCATGGCTAGTGCCTGTGACTAGCCATGTGATTGAGGCTATGACCAACAGGATCTATATCCATCTCTATCTGGTCTACAAGTATAGTCCTATCTGAAGACAATAGATAATAATTCATGCTCTTCTCAGAGTTTGGTTGGACTACTGGAATGTACTGCACATAGTCTGCCTTTAGGGACACTAAGTAGAGATCAGTATGCTAACTGGCAGGAAATTGGACTAGAAGACCTTCAAGATCCCTTCCAACTCTATTATTCTGTGAGGTCCCAGAAACATATTAAACCACCATTCAGACTCTGCACTGATTGTCAATAAGTTTCTGGATACAATTTAAAGTGTTGTTCTTAACTGTAAATCCCTACATAGTTTGGCAGGAACCTCTTCTTCAACCAAACTGACCTGTCAAATACAAACTTCTCACAGGAAACTTTTTTTAATCATCTACCATTTCCACAAAGTGAGGAGGGTCTAAAGCTAGGGGGAAATGCATTTTCCTCACTGTCCCTGTATTGGAGTATACTGTTCTGCAGGAAGTTGAGTTTTCCTGATTCTTCTGGCTTCCTGGAATTTGGTCAAAACAGAGCTTTTCTGCAGGCCTTTTACAATCAGTCACTCAGTCAATCAATCAACATCAAAATTGCACATTCTTATCTCTTTTAATTGCTATTTTAATTTCAAGTTAATAATGTTTGTATTGCTTTAGTTTGATTTGCTTTATAGTGTAGATATTCTATTCTTTTTGTAAAACTAAAAATCAAAGAAAGGAAAGAAAAAATATGCAATTATACAAAAAAACTTTTTAGCAAGTCATATTAAAATTTTGGGAGAAATAGGAGGTGGTTCAAGGAACAACTCTCTGCTAACCTACATACAAACAGGTGAGTTATACAAGTGTTCAGTTACTCTGAATCTGGATTCTTTTTTACATTATTATCGTGGTGGGTGTGAACAATGTTACATTAGTGATGGTGAGACAAAATTGGTGGATTTATGGTAAAATAGTAACCTTTACTCAAAGTGAACCTAATTTGAACTTGGAATAAGAATTAGTGACAGAAGGGCATGTCTGTCACTAACTCACATACTTACATTTGAAATAAATAATTTAGATAACAAAAGTTATGGTTCAGAATTTGTAAAAACTGAATTTGAAATTGTATTACGTGCTAATGAGAAATAGGTTATTGCAAAGGTTTATAAAATGTTATTGAAGCTGAAGCTGGAAAACAAATATGTTAAAAACTGCAGGATTCAATGGGCAAAAAGTTTTTGGTTACAATATATGCTTGGGCAGTGTGAAAACGTGTGGATGGAACAACTGAAAATTACAATGAATTATAACTTGAAAGATAATTTTTACAAAACGATGTTTCTTTAGTATTAATACCTGATAAAGTATCAAAGATGTACAAAGATGTTTCACATGTTTGTTGGAAATATAACTGCAGAGAAGGTACTTTCTAATCATATGTGGTGGACTTGTGATAAAGCAAAGAATTATTGGGGTCAGATTTATGCTTTAGTTCAGAAGATCCTTAGAACAAATAGAGAAATATAGAATTGAAAGCAAAGGTTTTTTCTTTTAGATCTATCAGATAAAGATTTTTTGGGGGAAAAATGGAACTTTGTTATTATATATATGTTGCAGTGAGAATTCTACATGTGCAAAAAATGGAAGGCTATATAAATTCCCACAATGGAAAAATGAAATGGAAAAGGTGATGAGACTGGCAGACATGGCAAAATTAACTATCCTAATTAAGGAAAAGAAGGTATGCAGTTTTGTTTCTACTCTAGACTTTGTGCTTGAAACTGAAAAATAAAAATGAAACTTTCACTTTGAGTTTTGATGATTGATTAGTTTGTTGCCATAAAAATACCTGGGAGTTACTAATTATATAAAAGTAGAAAGTTGAGGCTGTAACTTTACTTTCTAATTTACTGCACCCAAAAAAGTTTGTTTATTTATTTAGTTTGTCAAACATATACGATATAACTGGTATAAGTATAAACATGGACACAAACATAGGACATAAGTACGAATAAATGGGGAAAGTAGGACAGGGACAGTAGGCACGCTGGTGCGCTTATGCACACCCCCTTACAGACCTCTTTGGAATGGGGTGTGGTCCACGGTAGACAGTTTAAGGTTAAAGCTATGGGGGTTTGGGGATGTAACAACAGAGTCAGGTAGTGCATTCCAGGCATTGACCACTCTATTGCTGTAGCCATATTTTCTGCAATCAAGTTTGGAGTGGTTTACCTTGAGTTTGTATCTATTGTTTGCTCATGTATTATTGCGGTTGAAGCTGAAGTAGTCATTGACAGGTAGGATGTTGTAGCAGACAATTTTGTGTACTATGCTGAGGTCAGACTGTAGGCAACGTAGTCCAACCCCAAAAATTCAAGCCTGGTGGTATAAGGTATTCTATTGTGAGCAGAAGAGTGAAGTACTTTTCTCATGAAATACCTCTGGACCTGCTTGGCTACAGTATAATTAATTTACTGCTATCTTGCAATAAATATTGTATGAAATACCTCTAGTTAATGTATTAAGGAAGTGATTCTTTATACACTTATTCAGTAGACCTTGCTGCTTATCAATTTCCCCCCACTTCCCTTTCATTGTCATGCAGGCCTACACCTTTCTAGTCACAAGTGAGTTTTGTTGCATATTTTTTTTTTGAGTGGGGGAGCACAAGAAAAAAAGTTTGATAAACTGGAACAAGTGAGCTGTAAGGGCAAACATTGTAAAATGGTAATGCATTGTGGAAATTAAAATATCAATTTCAGTGGCCTTTGGAATAATGAATAAAGTGAAGTTGAGTTCATATCTTTTATAGATGGACCTATTTCTGCGTTTATAGCTGAATAGCTTGAAGTTTGTCACCAAATATCAGCTTACAATAAACAAGATACATTTCTTGGCTAGGATTCTATTAAGATGTAAGTTTAACCATTCTAAAAATTACATTAAAAAAGAAATCTCTGTCTCCATGAAGAATGCATGTGCTCTATTATGTATTTGTTTCTGATATCCTATTTTCAGAGAAGAAAAAAAGCATTTAGTTTCATCTTTTCCCTAGCCATGGATTAGAACAAATGATTTATGTACAGCATTACTGTGCGACTTTTATGGGTGATGTTATCTCATAAATTTTAGCTCATAGCCCAGATGCTGCCCTTTTGCAGTTTTTTTACAATGGGAATATTTTAACATTTTAAGGAATGGAGTTATTGCATACTTGTTTTCTGCTGGTTGTGCATTATTCGTAGAAATGTCTGCTTTTATAAATAAAAATATATACACCTGCAACTATTTGTATTATATATTGTAGCAATTTCTGCTGACAAGATGGGTCTTGTAATTTGTGAGTGTAGTTATCTGTTTGTATGTTCAAAGATGACTCTTCAGTAGGACAGAGCAGAAAAGCAGATCCTGCACCTGGAATTATATATAAATCTTGGACTTAAATTTCAATTTGAGCATTTAGATTATATCAACATAGTGCAGATGCTTGCTTACTAATGTTGAATTACAAGTCCTATACAGCCAATTCCATGTTATCTTGAATTAGCTTCCACTGAGCAGATAATTTAATGTTCTATTACCACAAATATATATATTTCTCATCTACTAACATGCAGTCACTTATCCTTCATGTTCTTTTGTCATTCACAAGCATTTGCCTTGATATTTGTATGGCTCTACCCTAAACCCTGTTTAACAAATTTCCTTGCACATAATTTGCTATTTCCCTACTACTCACTGACATTATGATTACCAGATTTCAGAAAGCAGAGCACATTCAGATGTTCATGGGAAGCTATATTTAATTTTTCCCATTGCAAATGCACTTCTCATCAGTTATTTATTTCAGAAATGTGATATTCACAGATAATAGCGATCCATCTGTAGACATGGTTGTGTGGTGATACAAGGAACCATATATTTTACCCAAAAGAGGACAACATGTCAGTGAAAATAAAGCACAACTAATATTTCTGTTGACTCTCAGATGCCCTTGAAAATTGCCTCTGATACTGTATTGTGGGTTTGGCGGCTCCTCTGCATGTTTTTACTTCAATACTCTATTCCAGTATATAGATTCTTGTTCCGAACAGCTTTATGAGTGGGAAAAAAATCTTGGATGTCATGAAGAAAATTTGCCACAGAATTATTAGCTAAGGCTTATAGAAACTGCATTCCTCCAAAGATGGCTATATTCATCTATTACTAAACTTTATTTGACTATTTAAGGGGAAATAAAAATAGATTGTCATTCCCCTATTAAGCATCTTTACCCTGGAGACTATGCCTGTTGACTACTATCTCTCAAAATGCACTGTGGATTATTATCTTATTTATTACATTTCTAGACCACCAAATCCCTGCAGTTCCTCAGTTCAAGGGGACAAAATTTAAAAATAAAGACAAAAATGCCCTTGAGTCATGCTCAGTTCTGGATGGTTACTTGGACACATCCATGCCTTACTTGTAGTAAGCATCTGGAAGTAGCTTGCCAATCACTTTTCACAGGAGTTTTTAAGCTTCCCTATGTAGCTGAAGGTGAGGCAGGAACCATCAGTTCAATCTACACAGAACTGTTATATGAACAGGGAATAGGTGCGCCCCAGATTCAAGACTATAAAGAGAACAGCTAAATGTCTGTTGGCTACATAGATAAGGAAAGGCCTGCATTTTAAAATGTAAAGCATGTCTGTGCATGCACACACATACACACAGCCCACAAAGGACTTGATTTCTGTGCTCTGCAGTAGTTATATTTGCATTTATATGGTTTCTATCTTGTTTACAACAAGGGAGTATGTATGCCTGGGTCATGTCTGTGAGTGTCTGCTGTAAGCAAGTTCCTGAAACTAGGGTTAAGTACCTGGAGGACTGAGATTTATTGTCATGCAAGGTATCAGGCACTAGCCTGCAGGTAGTCTCCCATTCAAACACTAATCAGCTGAAGGGCATTACATCAAAAAGACAAAGCATGTGTTAAAATGTCACAATGCAAATTCTATCCATTACGTATTTGTGTGTGACATTGTGCCACATATGCAAGAGGGCTAGATTTTGCTTATTGACATTGAATTATATGCTTCTTCTTTTTAAATATAATAGTATTGACAGTTTGAAACATTATTTTTTTTCATCCATACCAAAAAGCAACATACAAAATATAATTTTGAATCAGGTAAGCCCAATCTTCCATCTTGTAACACTTTACATGTAACTCATGGGTTGTTGTTGTTTTGCCATGAAAATTTAGGTATATCCTTTTGCCAGTGTATATGATGCATCACTTGTATCATTATAATTTGTATCGCTAGTATTGCCTGAAACCAAAACATCACTTTAGGCAAAACATATATTTCTATCACAGAAACTCTCCCCAATAATAATAATAATTTGATAATTGTTTTAAGATACTATATAATTCATATTTATCATGATGATATCCAGATAGTTAACTTTTTTCAGTCTTAAACTAATTTTATATTAATTTGGTTTGTCTATTTTTATGTATTTTAGTATCTTTGTCTTCTGATTCATAATTTTAAAATCTTCTAATGTATCAAGTTCTTTTAATTTTCCATTCATGTTTCAATTCCTTTTAAAGGATCTTCCAAAACCAATGCCGAGTTATCTGAAAATACCCTGAAACTTATAGGTTTCTTTTTTAGTCTTTATTCTCACAGAAAAATATGCTTTTCTTTTGTTTCACCATTCCCCACAAACATCCATGGATCTAACCCATTCATTATTTTCAAGATCAGCCAAGATCAGCTAAAATACACCATCTGCTGTGAGTTAAAAAGATAAAAACAGAATACTAGATACAACCTGGAAAGTAGCACAATAATCAAGATAAAATCAGCAACTGCACTAACTCATCACAATAAAAGAAGCAACAGAATACTGAAGTCGCAAGAAGATTAAAATTGATTCACAATGCATAGACTCCGCCACTGATGACTACAATGGTGCATAAATACATTTTAAGGCGAAAACAACATTTCTGGTAACCCTAAAAGTAGTTGCATTTCTTAGCCTCTAAATCCCCACATCTTTCAGGCATGTATTTATGTAAATACATAATTCACACATATACACATACGTATATATATATATATATATATATAAAACTGCCAGTGACTTTCCCAACAATCAAGGCAGCCATAAGCAATAATATCAACATTCTTAATGCATTCTAAAAACAAAAACAAAAAATTACATACATATTGCTATATATTTTTAGATATTTCTAAGTTAAATTATCCAGGAGATAAAAATATAATTCATAGAAGAACATAGTCATGGCAAACTTGCCATTCATTGTTTTCATGTTTTTTGATTCAGTAATCTATCCTTCCCTCCTTCTTTCCTTCTTTCCTTCTTTCCTTCCTTCCTTCCTCCCTCCCTCCCTGCGTCCCTCACTCACTCACTCTCTTTCTCTGTCTTTCTCTTTGTTTCTTGCCATTTAGGAAGGTCAATCATATTTTACCACATATCTAGTGATAAAAATTAAATGTCGAACAAGGTCAGGATATATTTTTGAGTGCATTTTTTTTCCTTATAGACAAAATTCACACTAAATGATGGTAGAATATATATGCATAATATGGAGAGGATCTCTTTATGTTCTAGATAAAAAAATCCTTAAAACAATTAAGAACATGTGTCAATTACTTGCTATGAATTCTTTGTGTGTAGTGAAGCAAAGGCTGGAAAGCTTTGTAAATGAATAAAGAGAAAAATAAATGACATATCTACACAACCTATTTCTATTATTTTACCACTGTCTCTTTTTGGAGGACTGGGGGAAAACATTTCTACGAATAGAATAGAATAGAATAGAATAGAATAGAATAGAATAGAATAGAATAGAAATAGGAGTTGAAACAATTTATGTCCAGGATATGAGGAGTCAGTAAATATTTTCACAGCCCTCTTTTTGACTCGTGCAATGTACAGGTCCTCAATGGAAGGCAAGTTGGCAGTAAATATTTTTTCTGCACTTCTGATTATTCTTTAAAGATGGAATAGAATTCTAAAAGAAGAAAAAATGCATCCTTTTTAAGAAATCTACTTTTTTTCCCTTTTTGTTCCCAAGGAGGATAAGACATTGTAGATCTCTCAAACCGGATCTATTTTAGACATAGCTGTCGCCAAGGTGCTACTTTAATTAAGTGGCAAATAATCAACATTGCCAGGGAGAGAAACAAAAATAAATTAATGCTTGAATATTCTAGGCGTTTGGAAAAATTGAGGACTATGTAAATGTAGATCACCTATTTTACAGGAAATAAACACAGAGACACATTAGAATATTGTTGTTTCAAAGATACACAGGTTATAGTAGCACAGAGTAATGAGGCCTATAATTTATGTCTCTTTCCTGTAACCTTTTGTTTACTTTGCTGTCATAATTTATTGGCTAATTGCTTCAAAAACTGAGCTGAACAGTTTGAACCCTGTCCTGTTTATTTACACATACAAGTAAATTCCTGGCAATTGGTTTAATCATAAGCAGGAAAGGTTCTTATCATTCCTTTGCCTTTGTCCAATATTATGTAATGTTTGAAATTTGGCACAAATAGAAGAGAACCTAGGGACCAAATCAGATTGGGCAATCTGTGACTCAGTCCTTAATAAACTGGGCCAGTCTCCCAAAATAATTCTGCAGACTGTGACAAAATGATGATTGCTGATGACTTCAGAAGAGAGAAATCTTTCCCATTTTCCACAATGATCACTCTTTAAAAACCAGTGCATTTGTTTTGTCTGATTTTTACTTCAGATTGTATGCATTTTGTGAGCATTTTTGTTAGGATTTCTATACCTCTTGTTGTTTTATAATGTTTCACTTTTTTTCAGAAATGATCACCTAACTAAAATGTCTTTCTTTATACCGTCTTCCCTGATGCCTTTATTTGGCAGGCATTTTGGCCAAACGTACACATTACTGCACATTTTCTCAAACATACACATTTTAGTGCATTATAGAGCCCTACCACAAATTTTGATTTTCCATCATCCTGGCAAGTGTATATACACACGTACACCCTGCATTTTGACTGAATAGTGGAACAAATTAAGCTCTTTGTCCATCAGACAGTAACTATCCATGGAATATAGCAGTTCTAGTATAAAGAAGAAAAGAAAGAGGTTTGATTTCCCAAAAACTATTTCTGAAATTTTTACTCATTTATTTCTGGCATCACCACCTTTTAATGCTGTGTGTTTCACTGTTGATTTTTTTTTTTACCTTCAAGAAAACTGGCTGTCTTCTGAATAGAATAGCTTAATTCTAGTATAGACAACTTGCATGAATTAATCAGACAATGAAAGATTTAAACAGTGGTACCCATGCCCATTACTGAGGGCAAAGCCCCATTATTCTTGATGTCATAATGGGAATTATTGCTCCCCTGCTCCTGCCAACGGGAGAGAGCGCACATGATCAATTTTATTGATATTAAACAAAGTTATATCTCTATAATAGTAAATTTTATATACAAGGCAATTTTATATTCCCCTTACAATTCTCACTAATAATTTATAAGCCTAGTAACTCTTTTCTCACTATCCTGCTTGCCCCTGAAAGCCAACAGTGTTCTATTTTAAAGTAATATGCCAATAGTCAAGAATTATACTCCAGAAATAAGAGATCTAATTGAGTATATCGTTCTGGACAAAATGTATCTGCCACCGATAAAATGAGAAACTGCACCTATAAAGAAGGGAAGGTTAGCAATACAATCTCCATCGGTTGCGCAGGAGGAGATTTGCTGAACTCCAAAGGCAGAGGTCCCTATGGAAGAAGATGAGTGGCAACAATTCAATTTAGTCTGTATCTGTACACATAACTCCCTGTGGTTTTTTCTGATTCAAAAGTTCAACATTAAACTGGAACAAAAGGAGACAATATCTGAAAAGCAAGATGGGATGGGATTAGATTTTGGGTGTACTGACTGTATTAGCATTTGTGAATGCCTCTCTTTCCAATACATGGCAAATTCCTGTAACACAGATTATATTTTCCTGTTACTGCAAACGATGGGAGTATCAGGCTTAGACAGTTATGGTTGCTTAGTGCTTACTGTTATACTATCCAATGACTATAATTGAGTTGGCTCCATTGGAGTCACAACTAATTGTCTTAAGAAGTTGTCATTATCCTAGTCCTCTTATTTATAGCAGAAAAGGGGGTTGTCACAGAAACAAGCTTGGAAAAGCACAAGCAAGGCACTTACAAGAATCTTTCATTAACTTGATTTATAAAATGACTGTGATATAAAAATTGCTGAGGAAACTGGGACTTTAAGTAAGTGCACCAGTAAGTGAAAGGAACACCCAAATCCCTATTCTGTATGTACCTGGTCATATAGAAAGAAAGAGGATACTTGATTGTGTTTTATGCAGGCCAATTCTCAATACAGGGTGAATATACTTTAATTTTATTTCATTTTTAACATTTCTTCATTCACAAAATTAAATTCACCACATAGTATCCTACTATGTGAATGTGTGCATGAATGTATACATAATATTTTTCCAGAGTACCAGTCAATAATATTTTCCACCATTTGCTACACTTCTATTTATGGAGGTGAATGGTGAATAACTTATTTAAATGGTCATTACCATGAGTATTTTTTAAGTAGCAGGATAATACTAAATACATATTTATTGAAATATTTGCCTATTATCAGTTTTTTATTAATTCTAAAAATTGTTAATTTAGCAGAAACATTATAATTTCTTCTCACTTCTAATAATATTTCTGATTATATGTGAAGCTTTTCTTAACATACATAAGACAACAGGGTCATTTGAGGAAAAGCAGCAGAATCACATAATTAGGATGAGGTTGATAAACCAATCAACTAATGCATTTCCATCCTCATTGGCCACTAGAAACTATTAGACATGCTATCTGGTTTTCCTTTTTCCTGTATCATTCATTCTTCCGGTTACATTTGTTAATATTCTAATTCTAGAAGAAAGACATTTTCTCCCTCCCCAGTTTCTCTCTCTCACACATTCTTTCTCTCCTGCCCTAGGTACACAAAACAGGGTAGATAGCAAATAGGTGAAGTGATTACTTCTGAGAGGTGTCAATGGCAGTTCTCCAGTAATGCTTTTTGACCTCCAAAATGGGTTCTCTGTTGTTGGAATAGGACCGAGCACATTTTTTGAAGGAACGTTACTTTGAGCTTCAAGTCAGGCTTCAAGTCAGGTTCTCACTTGACTTCCATTTCTAATGTGGATTGACCATGCTGTTGGTCTCATTGGTTGCCACAGAGAAGAGGGAATCAAAGGTTAGGTTAACATAGGTATGGAATCAGGGGTGAGTTCTAACTTACCTTGTCAGCAGTTCGCTGCCTCCTGCGCCGCGTGGGTGCGCCTCGTGCGTGCATGCCCAGTAGAAAAAATCCCCCCCAAAAAGGCCAAAAACAAAATGGCAATGCATGCGCAGTGGTAGAAACTCGGCTTCTGCGCATGCGCAGAAGGAAAAAAAATCCTCCCCCCAAAAAAATAATTTAAAAAAGATGGCAGTGCCCACGGAGCAGCAGAACTGGCTCCGTGACATCACCAGCGGCCTACTATATACTCGGTAGAACTGGTCCGAACCGGTAGGAACCCACCTCTGGATGGAATCAAGATCACGTGAAGTGTTAATACCACTCTTTAGTAAGACCACACTTGGAATACTGCATCTAGTTTTGGTTGCCATGATATAAAAAACATGTTGAGACTCTAGAAAAAGTGCAGAGAATGATTAGGAGACTAGAGATTAAAATTTTCAAAGAATTGAGTATGTCTAGTTTAATGAAAAGAAGGACTGGGGGTAATAACAGTGTTCCAATATTTAAGGGGCTGTCACAAAGAAAAGCAGGTCAACCTATTCTCCAAAGTACCTGAGAGCAGGACAAGAAGCAATCAATGGAAACTAATCAAGGAGAGAAGCAACCTAGAACTAAAAAAGAAATTTACTGACAGAACAAATAATCAGTGGAACAATATGCCTCCAGAAGTTGTGAATGCTCCAACACTGGACAACCATTTGTCTGAAATGGTATAGGGTTTCCTGCCTAAATAGTGGGTTGAACTAGAAGACCTCCAAAGTCCCTTCCAATTCTGTCATTGTATTCCATTCTAACTGCTAAAAGGAGTTTCTGAGGATGTGCAATACATGCCTAGGAGACTGAAACAACCAACTAAAGCAAAGATTTACAAAGCAGGAGGAAATGCAAAGCATCTGAAAGGTACAGAATGATGCTGCACAACATATCCTTGAAGCCTTGAACAAGTCTATTGCCACAATTATGATAAAAGTCACTCTTTTTGCTATATAAAATGCAGGGACCTGAGCTTACACAAAATAAGAATGAATGCCATCAAGGTCAAAGACATTTTGGTATCCCATTCCCCACGGAAGGAGCCTTTAAAAGTTTCCATCAATATTTTATTTGCTCCATTCGCAAAGGAGCAGTATCCTTCATGTGGCAATCTGGTGTGAGTGTTGTGTGACACTATGTTGCTCACAAAGTGTTGCTTTGAAGGTCTGCTAACTGTTAGGGCCAGCCCTAGTTGCTGCTCACTCCATTACTTCTGTTATCAAAATGGTTTGAGCCAGACCTGGAGACTCACAGCATATCTTAGAGTAATGTGTATTGTAGAGGAATTGCTGGTTCTCCCAAGACTTTCTTGAAAGAATGCAGGATCAAAATTATACATATCTTGGGGAAAATGCTAGTCCCAAGAATGGGTTCAATGAGAGAGAAGGCATACTTTTTGTGCCATCAGATGTACTATTTAATAGATGGGACTAAAAACATCCAACCTTGTCAAATTTTACACAACAGGCAGAAACAATGGAATGAGCAAATTCCTCAAATTCAAAGCTCTCTACCTTGATCAACCATAACATCACCTGCCATGTCACAATTAAACCAAAAGTACTGTATGGGTAAAACAGAGAAAAGTCTAACAATAAACTTTCCTACTTTTACAATATGCATTATAACCTTTCCACAGCTGTTTCCACAAAAGCAAATTGCTATTTGTAGGGATTTCTTTAAAAAATAATTAATTAGGGACCCAAATTAGTTAACATGATGGATGTCAGCAATTATTCTCTAATAAACACAGAGAGGAGGGGGTGAAGGGAAGAAGAAAAAGAGAAGTTTTTTTCTATCTATTTGCATGTTAATGAGATTTGAACTGTTAATGAATGAAGCAAATTTACTAATTACCTTGGTAAGTATCAAAACTAAAAGTGAACTTTGTTAGATGAATTAATATTTGTTGCTCATTAGTGTGCCCTAATTGCTGAAAATAATGAATGTTTTATTAAGCCCACCAAAAATAAATTATTAGCATTTATATGTTCTGCGCTCTGAAAAACATCGTTAATGATAAATGGTGGAAGGCATGTGACTCACTGACCTTCCAGGTATGTTTCTCTGCTGAATCTGAATAATCTGATTATTATTATTAGAAAAATGCTGATCACTCTTTGAAGACTTAAAACATAGGTAGGAAGAAGGACCATATTATATGAAGAACAGAAGCTTTTAGAAGAAAAAAGGCCAAGTAAGTATGGGCAGGTAAACTTTAATTTGTCGAGCATTTTTTTCATCACATTTTACTTCACTTCTTTGCATGGCGATTAACAAATACACTTACCTTTGTAGGTAAGCATCAGGTATTGGAAGGAAAGGGCAACTTGAATGAAAGAGAAATAGATTTGAATAAATGGCAAGTGGCAAATAATAGCAGTGTTAGAGGTCAAAGGATCCTGAATAGCTCAGAAAGGTGAGATCATGCTCTCTCTCAACCCACCTCACCTCACAGAGTAGTTGTGAATATTATGTTTGCTGTCTTGAGTTACTTATGAATGCGATAAAGACTGGATAAAAATCAAATATCTCAAGGGCTTCCACAAAGAAGAGGGAGTCAAGCTATTCTCCAAAGCACCTGAGGGTAGGACAAGAAACAATGGGTGGAAATTAGTTAAGGAGAGAAACAACTTAGAACTAAGGAGAAATTTACTGACAGTTAGAACAATTAATCAGTGGAACAACTTGCCTCCAGAAGTTGTGAATGTTCAAACACTGGACGTTTTTAAGCAGATGTTGGATAACCATTTGTCTGAAGTGGTGTAAGATTTGCTGCCTAGGCAGGGGGTTGGACTAGAAGACTTCCAAGATCCTTTCCAACTCTGTTATTCTATTCAAACAAAATAACAAATAAATAAAATTGCTATGTAAACCTAAAGACTTCCTTGACCTGAACTGAAATTCTAGCAATGACATGGCAAGAAGAGATTGGACTGCCATTTGTCAGAAATGGTGTAGGGTCTCCTGCTTGAGTGTGGGGGTTGGACTAGATGACCTATAAGGTCCTTTCCAACTCTGTTAATCTGTAATATTTTTGGGGCAAAAATATGAAAGTGGCTTTCCACTGTCTTATGAAAGTTTTTACAACTTTCCAATCTAATCTACAGCCTTGGGATTTCGAGGTCATTTCCCACTCAAGTATCAAGCAGGTCTGAAGCTTCTCAGGTTCCCTAACCCCACATTATTAAAATCAGTTAACCAATTCCTCATAAATGTAGAGCAAATCAATTTTCCTCTGCATTTCCCAAACAAATTTCTCCTTGGATAAGCTACTATTTTAAACAAGCAAACAAGTTAATTTATGTCCTAGCTAGCCAATTGTAGGCTGCTAATCACACATGGTAGCCTTGGGAATAAGCAATAGTGTTCCTGGTTAGGGAAATAGAAATAAGCAGCCAAAACCAGGAACTTTTCTGCACCACATCTGGTGGCTGGATTGAAATTGGTAATACTGTATATGGCTGTGTATAAGCTTGATTTAGTTTGAATCAATAAAGTCCTTAAAATTGCTTGGCAGTGTATAGTGCCATTATCCTACTGTTTTACTAGTTCTAATCCAGGAGCACTACTTTAGTTCTGCTCAAAGGCTTTTTTTCAGTTTCACTGACAATAAATCTTTTAAACTGATTACAAAGCTTTTGCAGCATTCTAAGTGTAATTTTGGCCTGTCCAGTTTTGCTAATGTTTTGTGTGATTTATATTTATACCAATGGGCAAATCTGTTAAGTGCTTTGTCTTGCTCTTTTTCCATGCTGTTTTATACATGTTTTTCAAACATTGATTCATCACACATCAACCATGCAACGAGGTGTAGAATTGAAGTATGTCATGTTGTGTCTTGTCATATCATGTCATGTTAATATGTGTTAGGAGTTGAGGAGTATATTACCTTCACAACCACAGTGGCAAATATCACTGGAATTCCTATTTCCTTTTCTGTTTTCCCTTGATAGTTTTAAGTGTGATAATATCATTCTAAAATAGAGGTTTACACTTTGTCTGTGCATTATGTTCAGTCTATGTACACCTACTGAACATAAATAGAAAAACAATATATATATTGAGAGAGAGAGAGAGAGAGGGAGAGAGAAAGAGAAAAGAAAGGGGTCTGGTTCTTGAGCTGGAAAAGAATACACAAAGACCACTGCTTGAAGAGAAGTATTTATTTCCAACAGCACAGCACAGATGTTAGCTTCCAAAAAGCTAGGCTATAGACTTTATATATTGGAGTCTAATATTTTTATAGGGAAGATTATATGTGTGTGTGTAGAGGAGGAATGTACTTGTGTGTGTTTTGTGTTGATCTGATGGCTGCATGGTTTAAGGGAAGTCTGCATGGGTATGTAAAGCATTTGTTTGAGTACACTGATTCTTTCCCTATTCATGTCTGGATAGGGTTGTTGAATATTAAATTTCATATATCTGTGGGATTGGGTTCCATTGCAATCACTTTTGTTAATCTGTTTCTCGCTTTATTGAATTGCCTCTACTGGAGCAGGTCCTTTTAGCTGCAGTGATTAACCTTGCCATGAAGTATTTGTTTTGCATATGTTTTGCAACATTGTTTTCTAGTGTTACTGGCAGGTCAAATGTAAATTTCTAAAGGGGTTTTCTATGGGGGCATAATGAAAATTTATCAGATGCCATGTTTCTCCAAAACATGGAGAATGACCTACCTTGAAAAGAAGCCCTACCACATTTTTGAGTGCATGTGATCAAATTAAGTCCCACCCACACAATTAGCCCTAATTAAGACCCCGTCCACACCAGAGTGCAGGGGGGTCGGGTGATGCACACAGGTAAAAAATAAGCGAGAGAGGGGATGGGGGGTGGAGCTGCCCTATTTACCAAACCTCACACACCCCGACACCTGCCTTGCCTTCTTCTGTGGCCACTTCTTCTGCAGCTGCTTGCCGCCACTTGCATGCATCGCCCTGGCCTCTGTTTCATCTTCAGATGCCTGCCGGAAGGCATCAGCAGCCGATAACAGAGCTCAAAATCGATCCGGAGCTCTATTATCAGCTACATGCAGAATGAGATGAGCCCATTAAATGGCTGGTATGAATGTGTGTTGTCACCAGGGTGAGGTGGTGGCGGGAATTATTATTTTATTATTTTTATTTCTTTTATATTGCGCTTTTATGTCCTTTAAGCCACCTTCAGTTCCCATGCATGAGAGGATGGCAATATATATATTTTTAAATAAATAAATTACATGTTTCAGGATGTTGGCAAAATTAGGGAATATTTCAGACATCACTCTGATGCTTCTGAATGTAAAGGTTAAAATGTACAGATGAAGGTAGAATAAAACTGTGAATATAGCTCTTGAAGAATATATCTCTTCTTATAAGCCAGACACACAGTAGTATATAAAAGGGAGTATTTTAAGAAACATTAGTTCTGACCTAGAAACCAGAAGAGTGTGAGTTCCAAGCCAGCCAAAGGCATAAAACCCTGCTTGGTGGCTTTGATCCAGACATTCTGTCTCAACACAATCCACCTCTTGAGTGGGAATAGGAGACAGGAACATATGCTTGCTACATTGAATTGTGTATTAAAATGCTGAATAAAATCTAATCATCATCACCTAAGCATAGTACTGCAAAATTGTCTGCTACAATGTCCTACCTGTCAATGACTACTTCAGCTTCAACCTCAATAATACACAGGCAAACAATAGATACAAACTCAAGGTAAACTGCTCCAAAACTCGATTGCAGAAAATACAACTTCAGCAATAGAGCGGGCAATGCCTCGAATGCAATACCTGACTCCATTGTTACTCCCTCAAACCCCCAACCTTAAACTGTCCAGTGTGGACCTCACACCATTCCTAAGAGGTCTGTAAGGGGATGTGCATAAGCACACCAGTGTGCATACTGTCCCTGTCCTACCATCCCCATTTATTTGTACTCATTTCGTGTGCTCATATCCATGTTTATATTTTACCTGTTATCTCGTACATATTTGACAGACTAAATGAAAAATAAATAAAATAAAATTCGTAGCCAGATCAATCTTATAGGATTTTTATAATGGAGGAAAATGGAGGCAGGGTTTTTATGAAAAGTGTTTTGAGCTCCTGGAGCAAAGGCAGACTAGAATTAAATTTAAAATGTCTTTTGGAGTTCAGTCATGATCTATGGATGCCTATTTAGTTGTATCATTTCAATTTGGATTGAAGGATTCCAGTATTTTTGCATTGTAAGATCTCAGAACTCAGGATCTACACACATGACTAACAGCAAATCTGAAAAGCTGTTGATCAGAGTTAAAGAGATTTATAAGATGTAGCTGAGGTTTGATTAATTTTTGCAGCCCAATGAAAAGCAATAGTCTGCTGGACATGATTCTGTTTTAATGAATATATTGTGCAGCATATTTGTTCATGCTTAATGACTAAAGATAGCAATGGAGATCCATCAACTGTTTGTCAAGGGGTCTGAGAACCAAAATTGTCATATTGCCCTGTCAGAGGAAATTTAATAACTTATGCAAATGACCCCAGAAAATAATCCATTTCCACTTTTTAAATTTCAATTAATAATTTGTGAAGCATTACAAAAACCGCACAGGGTTCTGATTGTTCGCTATGATGCAGGGAATTAAAGGGTTATGGATCAAGTCTAATATGCTTTTTTTTTAAATTTCTTCATAATATATTAAATCCTTTCTGAGGAATATTTATATTTGTAAACAAAATCAGAGTTATATTTCTTGTAATGACAATTGTGTTTCATTTATATGCAATATGAAAGGAAAAGAACCATTGTGGTATAGTGATTGGGGTAATTGTATTAAGGGAAAGGAAAGGCAATTATTGACAGTGGAGCACTCAGTAGGCAAAAGGTGTTGATTGTACACAATGTGCCTTAAATCCTTTTCTTTCTCTGTGCTGTGCACTTAAGAAAAAGAAAAGAATTTAGAATACTTTGTGCTTCACAAGACAATTCTATACAGTTTGAGAGATTCTCAGAATCCAAGTCATATTTAAATGAGAAACAAAAAAAAGATGTTACTGATAATATCTTATTCACTGATTTGCATTAATCTTGCAATGGGGAATTTCTTGGGCCAGAAGCATCCTGATAATATGGAATCCTTGGACAAGCTCCAGTATCTATACACTGGAGCAGAAGGCAATAGGTTGATTATACTAAGAACATATGATCCAAAAACATTTTATGGGGGGAATACAGCTGCTTAGAACACGTATAAGTACCCCTTGACTTACTACCAGGGCTTTTTTTCAGCCGGAACGCGGCAGAACCGCGTTCCGGCACCTTTTTCCAGGTTCCCCCGCCTGCCCCCACCCTGAACTTCAAACAAGCGCGCTCAGCGCA
>JANHFT010002637.1:114282-130092 GCA_032467955.1 Pseudoxenodon macrops | reverse complement strand
TCCCCATTCCCTCTTCACTCCTAGGGGAAGGATATTGCAAAATCTCCATTCCCATCCCACTCTGGGGCCACCAGAGGTAGCATTTGCCAGTTGTCTAAACTACTCAAAATTTCCGCTACCAGTTCTCCAGAACCTGTCAGAACCTGCTGGATTTCACCCCTGAAATGTCTGGAAGACTAGGATTTGCAACAGAAAGCTATGGCGATCTCCGTTCCTTTCCCGTTCCCTTCTCCAATCTATCAGTTATCTGCCTCTACATACAGCTTGGCTTTTCACATCTTGTTCTTTTTTTCTTCTTTCTTCTTTCTCCTTTATTCTGGAACTACCTATTACCTTTAGCTTCCCGGACTAAGATGTGTCACGGTATCTGCCATCCTGCTTATTCCAAGTTTTCTCTTTGTAACTCAAAGAAAACGGCTTCCACAGAGAGCCTATGCTCTTTTCCCCAGAAACCACAGTAGGCTTGCTGGATTGTCCATTGCTTTCTCTTAGTACTGCTTAAATGTTGTTCTATTGAAAATTAATTCCCAAGATACTGCTATATACTGTCCTTTCCTATTGACTGTTTCTTCCTCATTGAGAGTTTCAGGAATATTTCTGATGTTTGTTTTGTTATTCCCCTAACATCAGTTAGTTATTGCTTTAAAGCTATTTCCACAACGATTGCTACTTTCTCATTTGTGGCTTTCTCATTTCCATGTTTTTACTGTGCTGTTCCTTTCTCTGAGGTTTCTGTGGTTAGTTTTTAGGTCCCTATTCTCTAAAATACTCTTTAGCTAAAAGATTCTGCTTCCATATTGGCTCCTATTATTCAGTCCTTCATCTGCTGCTCTATAGTTATTCAGTTCATTAATCATCCTTATGGTCATACTGTGGTTTTGTGTATACACTCAAATTATGTATATATAATTTTATACATATGTACTGCACATGATTGAAATTTGTATGTGTGTATGTTTGTGTGTGAGTATGAATGAAATTGGTTTTGTTTCTTTCATCGTTATAAGTCCCATCTAGAACATAGAATTGTCTGTTGGGGGATTGGGGATTCAGAGTAAAAGAGGAAGACCAAACATCCTTTCTGTTTTTATATCTGTAGGCAGGTATCAAAACTCATGACACACATTTCTCCAGAA
Source organism: Pseudoxenodon macrops (assembly GCA_032467955.1). Classification (NCBI taxonomy): domain Eukaryota; kingdom Metazoa; phylum Chordata; class Lepidosauria; order Squamata; family Pseudoxenodontidae; genus Pseudoxenodon; species Pseudoxenodon macrops. The sequence goes on along the minus strand of JANHFT010002637.1, from coordinate 128,956 downwards.
AGTCTGGAATAAAGATCATTCAAGCTATGAAAGGATATTTGTACCGTATGCTATTTCCCCCCTCATATGTTTGTGAAATGTTCTATCATGATGAAACAATCTACCAGGATTTGAGGGGGGGGGAAATTAATGTGGGGGTTGTGAACTTTAAGAAAATGTGGATGTGAAACATTATCTTGAATTAATTATGAACAAATGGCAGACATATTTAATTTCCTAGCATACTCTAAAGCAGGGGCGTCAAACGGGTGACCCGGTGGCCGGATGAATTATGCACAGGCCACGCCCACCCAACTCAGCAAATGGGAAAATGTCATGAAACGTCCTGTGATGGCAACTTGATGCAGTGAATTTGACACCCGTGTTCCATAGCATCCCCTCATGTAGTTCCTCATTATTTTGGGTATTCACCTTACAGGAAAAGCCAACTTCTACTGAAAAACACTTGCCCTTTTAATAGAGCTAAAGATCCAGAATTTAGAAGATAGTGCAGCGATGTTACTTTAGATACATGGGTTGCTTGCAGTGGTTCTGAATTCAAGCCAATAATTTCTGGGCCAATCTGTCCAGATCTCCACTGTTGGGGTGTTTGCCATATTTCTCTTGCCAGAATGTATCATTGCTGATATAGGAATCTCTAATTAACCAAGACAAGGCAGAATGCAATCCGCTTTGGAAAAGATGGTTTCACACATTGTAATAAGGCATTGACTAAACTTATGGCAAGATATGCTACCAGAATCCAGCCAACTGTGACTAATTCAATAAATCATTGTGAAACTAAACACATTTCACAGAATTTATTTCTTATCAAGGCCCTGAACTCGTCACATTCCATCTATATAAATAACACTGCCTGTTAGGATTTGTCATAGGAATTTCTGATCTGGCTACTAAGACTGTACAAAGCCTTGAAGGAGTGCTCCATTTTGATCAGGACTTTCGTGAAGCGTCTCTTTAATGTGGTTCTACAAACTGAAGTGTTGTCCCGTTTCTAGGTCCTGTCAGGCATCGTGCACTACATCAAAGCAGTTGCTTTGTAGGTGAGAAATCCAAGGGCAAAAGTCCCTTCAATCAAAGCAAAGAAGATGGGAAATAGTATTGGTCAGAGGCTAAATGGAGGAGAAAGACAACATGGAGAGGGAGAAAAGAGCAAAGGCAGCTCAGAATTAGTTGCTTGTTCTGGCAGCAACTAGCATAGATGGAACAGCAGTGTGAAGTTATGTCTCTTCCCACTCTGCAAAATTTCACTATAAATGGATTTTCTTCAGGAGAAATAGAAAAAACAAATCCATCTAACACTTAAATGATCCTTTCCATCCTTTTGAAACTTCCATACAGAAGGGCTATTATATAGAAGATGCCGAGGAAAGACCACTGCCTACCCTTACAGGAGGGCCCCCAAACCAAGCCCATAAAGCCTCTAGATTACCCTCTCTTTCTTTTATTTCTTATGGTAGGCATCAGGAGGCCAAATTTTCTTACTGTATATTCTCAACATAGATCAAACAATACAAGGTAAGTTTTCATGAAACTGGTTTCCATAATAAAGCATTCAACTGAAAATATTTATTCATAAATCTCTTTTACTATCATTATATACTTGAAGCCTCCACAGTAAAGTGAATAGATTGGAAGCTACATTGCTACTTGGACTTAAACTTCTCAAGAGACTGAAATGTTAACATCTGGTTTGTATTTAGCATTTGCGGAAGTGTTTGTTCTAGTAAAATGAAACTTTTAGTTAGTGACAAAAGAAAGAAAAACCTATCTTGGGGGGGGGGAGGTAGGAAGATCGCTGGATGTATGAATTCAAGGTTCCCAGACCACAAGAATTTTAATTGCCACTGCATATAAAGACTTCTTAGATGAAGAGTGTGTAACAGAAGGCCTATTTAGTGGTGTTTACTTTAGGCAGTGAAGCAATTAAGATTTCTGTGTGCAGAAACTACTCCATGAAGGATTTTTTTTTCCTTTTAAATTGACAGCATTTTAAAATAGAACTACTTTCTGCTTTTCTCTGATCATTGTAAAACATTTTCAGAAATACCTTTACTTAGCATTAGCATTTGTTTTTCATTATTAATTTTTGACAGCTCTCCTTTGATGGATTGAACCAGAATGATATTGTAAATGCATTGTTCAATGTTCATTTTAATGTTTAGTAGATTGAGAAATTCAGCCATAAAACCATCCTTTTGCAAATTCCTGATAATTTTCCTTTCCTGTTCATAAACAATATATGCATTTAAAATAAATTCATCAAGATTTCTATGCTGTGGTATTCCAGTTCAAATATCCTAACACTTGCAGAAACACATTACAAAACATCCCTGACTGTCCCTCACTTTTGAGGGTTGTTGAAAGTTGTTGAGAGTTTTCCTCACTTGCCTTTAACCAAGGCATGAACATGCCCCAACAAATTGTTTTTGCTGCGATGTCCTTGTAAAGTTCTCATTTCATCTTCAGACACACCTGAAGTCCTAGAAAGAGTGTGGAGAAGAGAAACAAAGAGGTCTGAAGGCTAAATCATATGAACAATAACTAAAGGGACTGTTTAGTTATGTTTAGCTTACGGTAATAAAGAGCAGACTGAGGAAAGATATGACAGCAGTCTTCCAATACTGTCACAGGGAAATAGGCAAGAAGCAATGGGTGGAAACTTATCAAAGTGAGATCCAGGCTAGAAATAAGAAAGAATATCCTGATGGTGAGAACTATTAAACGGTGGAACAGTTTGCCTCCTGGTGACTTCATTGCTGGAGATTTTGAAGAAAACAATCATTTCTCTTAGATGTTATGAGGACTCCTGCCTTGGACAGGCAGTTGGACTACAAGATCTCTAACGTGCCCTTCAATCCTATGATTCTAAGAATCTGTGTTCTACTATATATTTGAAAGGAGACAAATTGGAAACATAAACTAGCATCCATTCAGAAATTATTTTAAAAAGGGGCACAATTGTAATATTGCGGTCTCATCTATTTAATAGGATTCTCTATAGTGTACGGAAAGAAAACCAGTCAAGCAAGACACAGCAGATTAGAACCATATTGAATGCAATATTCAATATTGTCAGTCATAGAAAAAAAACAGTACTCATTTCTGATTTATCTGCTATTCAAACTTTAATGCTGCTGTGTGTCCAAATGATGGATTTGGTGAAGATTAATTCTCTCCTATTGACCACATTAAAAAAAATGAACAACTGTGCAGAGAGAAAAAGCAAACTCTGTTTAATTTTTATTTATGCTTCGTTGGCATGCTACACATTATAAAAAATGTAGATTTGACTCTTTTTAGAAATAAGCTATTATCTTACAGGAAAAGAAATTAACTATGAAGTTGCCCCTAATACCATAACTGCTGTAACATTTCATTTTATGAAATAAAAACTCCAAGATATTTCCTCCATATTTCATTAACTGTGCTTATTTATGCCTATAAATAGTCTTGTTTCATAATTGAGAGGTCAAATGGTGTTGATGATAAACCAGAACTACACTACTTTGATTTTTCTTGGCAAAAGCCTATTCCAAATAGAGCTGTTATATATCAATTAATTTAGAGCAGTCAAGAAACAAATCAAATAAGTTTAAAACATGAAAAAACTGTTAACTATACTGCATTAGCAGCATTCTGGCGAAGATACTGTCCATTGGCAGAATGCTTGAACCTGCTCATTTGAATAATAGAATATAAGAATCTGAATTCTAGTCAGGATGAACATTCTTCACACACACACACACACACACACACACTCACTCATGTATCATATTATAATCCTTTTTTTTCTTTATTCATTTTACTTTTTCCTCGTGAATGAAGTAATCCTTACATTACAGATCTGTAAAGGCCATTAAGTCTCTGATAAATAATACTTAATTCTGGATTTATGTCTTCCTGGATGACTATATAGTTTTTCAGCATAGAGTACTTCTTTTTTAATTGCTCCAACCTATAAATATAGAATAGGTTGTTAATGTTAAAAAAATATTTTTCATAATTATAAAACAAACCCAGAGTAGGGATTAAAAGGTAAATTATCCTTTGAGTCAAGCTTGACTCCTGTGGACACCATAGACGCAGCCATCCAGATTTTTGACAACAGTATAAAAGTGATTTGCCACTGCCTTCTTCTGTGATTTTTTTTATTTTACAGTTTAATCTACAATTCTGAAATTCCTAGAAAGCCTGCCATGCAAATACTAAGTTGACCCAATCCTGCTTATTTTCCCAGCCCAGGTAGAGTCAGCGAAGTGTTTCCACACATTCACATATACACCTCACAGAAGAAATCAGGAATGTATTATTAAAATTATAACGTCACAAAGTAAACACTTTTCACAGATTAGCAATAATAGCAGTAGTAGTTGCAATACTTTCATACATTCCAGAACAAGTTCAGCCAAAACCCTAGATGAACAGATGGATCTCAGCTATGCCCAAAAATTCATAGTGCTGAACTTAGTAGGGAGCAAATTCCATGCTTGGAGCATTTGCCTTGAAAATAGCAGCACTATGTTTATAATGTCTTCATAAGCATGGCTTGAATTTGAGTTAGCACTAAACAAGTTGCCTCCAACTCACTCATAATTCATATTCTCCCCCCTCCCAACTTTCTTGGATACTTCTCAGAGAAAAAACAAATAAAACAATGTGTGTATTTCCAAGCTTCCCCCACCCCCTGAGAACATGGAAAATCAGCCACAAAGATTGTTCCCAGTCCTCTCTTCTAATATTTCAATTTCCCAAACAAATGGGAAGAGCTGGAAATATATCTCTAGGTCTAATCTTCAGCTGGAATGGGGGTGATCATGTGTTGAGTGCCTTGGTGGATCTGTTCTTGTTTTGTTTTCTTTCCATCTTCCCAATACAGGAAGTCCTCCACTTTCAACTACAATTGGAAGCAGAATTTCTACTGCTACATGGTTGTTAAGTGAATCACTGCACTAATTAAGTGAATCTGGCTTTCTCCCATTGACTTCCCTTGTGGGAAGCTGGCTGAGAAGGTTGCAAATGGTAACCATGTGACTCCAGGACACTGCAATCATCATAAATACATATGAGTAGCCAAGCGCCCAATTTTTGATCATGTGACTGTGGGGATGCTGCATTAGTTGTAAGTGTGAGGGCTGGTTGTAAGTCACTTTTCAGTGCCATTGTACCTTTGTTGCTAAATAAATGGTTGTAAATTGAAAATTATTTGTATACAATAGGCATCTATGATTGCCTCTTGCCCATTGATCAATTACTTTTTCAGGTACCATTCTGAGGAGATGAAGGAGAAAAGAAGAAATTAATGACATTCTCTATCTATCAGCAGACTGAATCTTTTGCCGGTATGTATTTATGTGTGAGTTGGCCTACTCATGTATGAACCAGTGTGAATGTGTTGTTTCATGACTTTCGAAAACTTTGCTTTTCCTCTTAATTCCAAATAATTGTTTTTAATGTTGCTTAGTCCTCTTCAACATTTCAGTGAACTTGTTACATTCTAATAAAAAATGAGAAATAGGCATGAGCTGCTAAGACATCTATGTACTTTCAATTATTTAATAGTACAAAACCACTAGATTCATCTGATTAAATGAAAGTTTTTTTATTGTACTGAATTTTGATTTTTTTAAAATTGAAAGCATACATTGCATGAAACTAAGAAAGTAGATACAGTTATGACTGCTGAAATATTTGTAGGCTGTAAAAATCACTAACCCATGAAAAAAATTATTTGCAACTCCAGAAAGCAAAGATCCCTTTCTCCTTATCTATCCTAATTTATGAAACATCACTACGTGTGATCAAATCTTGCTTTGTTTCTCATTTTATCAGGCAGACAAGATTAAAATGTATCACACATTCTAGAGGCATTCCCACGGGGTGTGCTGTCTGAATGCTCTGGTCTTTCTCAGGCAGCAACAGGACATGTAGTAGAAAGCTCAAATGTTCTTTGAGAAGTTGCTGCTCCTCTTGCCCATTTCAGAATCATAACAGAGAATGAGTGACTCAGGCTGTAGTCTAGAGAAATGAGTCAAGGGCAAAACAAACATTTTACTCATAAGCATGAGGCAAATTGGCTAGCACATAGGAATGGTTTTCACTTGGCAGACACGAGTTGATTGAATTTGACTTGGTAGTTTTTGCATATTGCAGTCAGCTTTGAAGTACTGGCACTCATCGTTGTACTAGTACTATTAACCTAACTGTGTTGTATAATGAGCTTGGTGTTTTGAAAATAAATAGCAGGCGCAAGAGAGACTTTCCATGTAAAAGATTCACTAAAGGTTATGTTGTCTTCAGCCATGAAAAAAAAACGAGAAAGGGGAATTATAACTTTCATTGGGAACAGTTCCTCAGTTGGTATGTTCATTCCATATTCTGAGGATAAACAATGGGCCTCTCTCTAGGATTTGTTCCTTTTTGCATGTTTAAAACCTAAGCAATATCAATATACAGATGTCTGTCTGGGTTTGGTTCAAATAGAATTGAAATGGTTAGCTTTAATTAACCATTTCTTCCAATTCCAATCTTCCAATTTCAAATTGGAAGAGTCACTTAGGTGATATGGGTGGTATAGAAATTTGATAAAGAAATAAATAAAATAACATGGTTTGTTTCTTTTTAATGAGATAGAAAAAAGGACAAACATGAGCAGATAATTGTATAAGGTGATCTGCTATTGAAATTCTGGTGGCATTATTTTTGGTAGTGATTATTTCTAACATTTGGCATTATTTCCTACTATTGGAATATGTACAGTGCCATGGAATGGAAAACATGTTTCAAGGCAGGCAATTTTCCAGAATATTATCCCACATTCCCAATATCTCTACATAAGCACAGAATAAAAGAGAAAATGATATCAAACGTATGATATCATAATGTAAATGACATGAATTATTATATCATTTCCTTCAATTAACACAGATCACATCATATGCAACAATGACATGTGATTTCATTTTCACCTTCTCATCTTCCCTCCCCCACTCAGATATCTTTGTTTATTCACAATTACGTATCTGGTAGAGTATTTCTAATTTCTTCTTTACTATGTAGATTGTTTCCTCATATTATGCTAGCTGCGCCACAATATTTAGTTTTTAGTTTAGTTTTTGGCATAGCTTGCTGTGTGATTACAGTTATTACAATTTGTAAATTAATGTTTTATCACTCAGAGTATGATGTAGATCCAGCCTTTCATGGTCTTTTTCTTTTTAATTTTCCGCCTATCTAATAAATGGAGAAATTGAATATTTCTCTTTGATTAGAAAGACATTCTTTATGTTTATTGTTGAGTGGAAGCTTCTTATGGACTTTTTGCATAAAAATAAAATTATTATTTTGATGATTAGACAGAATAGATTTCAGAAAGAAGAATATGTACAGAGAGAGGTTAAAAAAAAGATCATTTTACAGAAAAGAATCCTGGGACATGATCCCAAATGTTATTTTATAAAACTTCCTATTTAAAACAAATACAACTTCAAATTGTGATACATTATTTAACAATGCTTATTTATTAAATGTATATAGCCATCCATCTACCAATGGAATTCTGGGCATACATGACTGCAGGGAGCAACATGATCTAAACGTAGCTTAGAGTTTATTGTTTTCTTTAGAGAAATATTTCAAAAATAGTTTAGTATTTGCATAGGATAACGTGGAAAATATGAAATACCGATAAGAGCAATTTAGGGGATTTATAGTATGCATTGAGTAGATACAGAGTTTTGCTCAAGAATGTGAAAAGTTAAGGCAGATTTCCATGATTCCTATAAAATATTGACCCATAAAAATGGGCATTCTTAGATGGATTCTATTCACAACAACCTCATTAAACATCCATTTTCTCTTGCTTTAATAGTGAGCTTTTTAAAATTGATGCTCCATTTCTAAGGTAAGAATAGAGAACTTGCAATGTTGCAGATGTTGATGAACAGAATCCCTTAGACCACAGTGTTTCTCAACCCTGGCAACTTTAATTTGGTTGGGGAATTCTGGGAATTGAAGTCTACATAGCTTAAAGTTGCTGAGTTTTAGAGCACGGATTTAGATAGTGTGGCCAATAATGAAGGATGCTTGGAAGGCCACAAGTTCCAAAAATCTCTTCTAAGAAACAAACCATCTGAAGCAATAAAGGAAACCTAATAAAATACATTAAAAAGTGGTTTAAATGTAAACAGAACTCAGCCTATGGTTGGCTAAAGAGAAAAATCCCTCTCTGCCTGTAACAAATAGAAGAATTATAATTGAGCAGGAGAACTGAAACTGAAAATTGATGCACTGATTCAAATTTCTTAATAATTTATTATATCTCTGGTGGATTCATTACAGGAATGACTATAATTCCCTTAGTTAGAAGAGGAGACTTACGTGAACATCATTTGTACATGATATTTTATTCAGAAAGTACTGTAATGTGATCATGTATTTCCAAGTCAACAAAAGAATTTATCTGTGGTAAACAAAGAAGCTGTGAGGTGAACCTTTTATAAATGTAGCCTTGAAGTGCATAGATTTGGTTCCATAAGTGATCTTAAAGATTATACTGTCAAGTAAAATACATAACCATCTTTTTTAAAACAAAAATCTATTGTTTAGAGACCTCTGTTTTAGGTTCTTGTTCTTTAGTTCCAGTTTTAAATCATTAGACATTATGGATTCACCCTGCCAATTCTGATAGCTGAAATGTTCACACAGAGATAGAACACACTGTATGCATTCATAAAAGCATTCTCCAAATGGAACACAGCTTTAGGTAATTGCAATCAATATGTTTGGCCATGACATTTTACTTGGAAATGACAAACAAAAATATCAAATTGAGATATGCATTATACCAGGACTACATGGCCTAGGAAATGTGAGGAAAACACATCCCATCACTAAGTAAAGCTGTCCCCTATCCAGTCATACCCAATTTTAGGGTGTGTGTGTGCTCATCTCCATTTCTTAGCAGAGGGACCCAGTGTTGTCCAAAGATATTTTCATGGTCATGTGGCCAGCATGACTATACGCCGAGGTGCATGGAATGCTGCTACTTTCCCACTGAAGTGATACCTATTTATCTATTTGCATTAGCATGTTTTTGAACTGTTAGGTGGGCAGGTAACTGGAATCATTCTGTTGCACGATGCTTGGGTCTTGAACCTGGGCTGTCAGCTTTCCAGTGAACAAGCTCAGCATCTTTAACTGAGAAAATATAAAAATAAATTTCAGAAAATTACATAATCCCTGTCTCTAGAGCCTGCCCTAGCCAATATGTTCCACCTGGACTAGATGCACACAGTGATAATAATTGTACATAAAGATGACAGAGGAAAAAAAGAAGAAGGGAAGTAGGAAATGGTTGGAATGTTGTTGCAGAATTAAAGGATATAGAAGATAAGAGGAAAGAACAAATATAGATAAGTATGAAATTGGATGGTGGAATGGATAAAGAAATTGTGATTATATTGTGTTAAAACTATATAAATGTAAAGGTTGAAAATGTGACAACTGATGTTGTAAGCTGTGTTTGGGGAATTGGGGGGAGAAAAATAAAATAAAACATGATTGAAAAAAAATGTGTAATGTAACGGATTAAATAAAAGTGTAATTTGCAAAAGTCTGCAAAAAAAAAAAAAAAGATGACAGAGGAACTGATTCTGCCTTATTCTACAAGTTAAAAGGCTGGCAGGGTTTCTAATCATATTTTGTTCTTCTACTTTGACATTGTGCAATCTGTGATTTGTTCTGTTTATTCACTTGAGTTGGGATTCTGTGAAGGAAAGTATTCATGTACATTAGGCCAGCAGTTATACCAGTAGAACAGAACACTTGGCTTCTGACAGTGGCCAAGGATTTTACTTAAATATATGGATGGGTAACTTCCTTGCATGTGGGAGTGTGGCAAAACAACCAACAGTTCCACAAATATTCCTTTTTGAAATCATTGATGCTTTGTTCTTTAGAAATTCCTGCCATGCATGATTTAAAAACATTTCACAATAGATATCATAACTACAGAATGTTGGTTCTGTAAGAAACCTTAATGTTTCTCACCCATGTAAATCAAAGGAAGAAGATGCTTGGTAATTTCTTTTAAAAAGTGAAAGCATATTCTGTAAATGACATCAAATTGCCTATTAACGCACCCTGGGTAGCGTGAACTAAATGACAGTGTGAACTAAATGAACTAGCAAATGTTAGACTTTACTGACTTTCAAAATACAAGGCCTATTAACTACATTACTTAGACCACATCTAATTGCCCAAATAATACATTACTTAGACAAATTTAGATACATTTTACCAAGGATATGATTTGTGGTGTCAAAATAAAATGAAAGTCTAATTCTTTGTCCTTGACTCCATAAATATGACAACAATGAAGTCCATTTCCCCACTTTACATAATCTTATCAGGCCTAAAAGAACTTCCCCTGACCCTAACAAATTCTTTTTAATCCTTTCTGGTTGAAAAGAAAGGAATATTAAACAATTCGCTATAAGGGAATGAATCTGACTCATCCCATGAAATAGCCTGAGGCAGACCTAATCAGGGAAGAAGCAACAAACCATGGACATTCCATACCAATTAAGGATGTGTGTCTACTCCCATCAATGTTTTGCTACTTGTTAACAAAGAGACATGTGCCACTTCTGTTTCGGTAAATCACAGTTTCTCTCAACCAATAAAATGATTCCTTTTATATAAATAGTTTTTTTCAGAAGTGGTTTCTAGGGCTGAGAGAAAATGACTAGTCCAAGGTAACTGAGCTGGTTTTGTGCCTAAGGTGAGACTAGAACTCACAATCTCCTGATTTGTAGCCTGATACCTTAACCTATAGACCTAACTGGCTCTCAGATAAAGAATGTGCCAGCCCTCTATGGAAGAACACACCAAAAATAAATGCCACATAACTATTTTTATTGGAATAGCATTTTTTCAGGTTTTATTAGATTTTTATTTTTAAGTATACATCAATATCAATATATGAATAGTGTGACCCCTGGATATAATTAATTTTGATACTAACGTCAATAATCATAATCATAATAGTTGTTATATTAATCAAACTTAAATAATCCTGGTATTAATATACATAGTTTTTTTAAGTAGTTATTTAATATTTCAATATTCCATTTTAATGCCAATGATATTATAAGCATACATGGTAATACCATATTTCAACCTCTGATCTTTTTCATCAAATTATTGTAGTGACAGAATCCTGAAAACGTTTATATACCTCCTTTCTTTATCTTTATCTTTCTTTATCCCTCACTTTATCTTTGTCTGAATTAGGGACGGGCTTGTCTGAGAATTTTTTTGTCTGAGAAACTCAGAATGGGTTTTTTAGAAAGAATTCAGGCTTGTTCATCTGATCATAATGCCTTCGTTGTCTCTATTCCTTCCTTTTTTTCTGGCCATTTTCTAGGCCTTCTACAGAATAATTTGGCTCCCTTCCTATAGTCCCCAAATCACTACAACTGATCAGAGCCCTAGAATTTCCCACTTCACAGTTTAAAATTCCTATAAAATCTACTATCTTTCCATGGTGTTCTCTTTTTGTTTTCCTTAATCTGAAACTCAACAGTCTTTGCTTCAACAAAATGTATGATTTTCCTCCTTCAATTTGTTCTTCACTTTCATTATCTGTGACAGAGTTAAATAGGAATAGCAGATGAATAAAAAGTTACCTTTAAAAAAAGTCAAGACAATTCAGAATTAAAATTTACAGTGAAGAGAAAACACCAACTTCCTTGTGAGTAAACTGCAACAGCAGAGTTTGAATGTCTGAAGACTCAATGACTACTGAACATAAAGACTGTCCTGATGGAGCAGGTGTGTGAGAAGACCGAGAGAGACACCAGCTACCAGAGAGCAACAAATAAAAATGTACATAGAAAGTACTTCCTGGGTTATCCTTATCAGACCTATACAAACTGCCCACTGTTCTCTGGGTTTGAGTAAATTCATTTCCCAGACAGAGAAGAGAGCTGCTTTCTCAAGCTGGAATGCCTCCTTTGGAGGGATGAAAGAGGTCAGAGACTATACTAGTTAGGAATTGTTTATATGCCCATAGTTGAGCCTGAAAGCTTACTGTTAGTGAAAGAGCAGGAGCAGGGGTGGACTGCTGGGGGTTCACAGGGGTTTGGGAGAACTTCTAGCTAAGATTCTGCGCAGTTCGGAGAACTCCTAAATCCCACTCCTGGTTGCCCCCCCCTTCTGGAGTCCCCACGCGACCCGTTTTGGATGCAGGTAAGTGCAGGGTGCATGCGAAGGCTCAGGGAGGGTGAAAAACGGGCCTACCAGAAGCTTGGGAAGGCTAGAAATGGGCCTGTTTCCAGCCTCCAGAGGGCCTTTGTAGCCTGGGGAGGCCCTTTTTGCCCTCCTGGAGACTTGAGGAAAGCCTCTGGAGCCCGAGGAGGGCAAAAATGCCGTCCCCCACTGTGGTGCAGGAGTCTGACTAGGCCACATCCACCATGGCCACTCCCACCCAGCAACCCAGCAGAGAATCCCTTGCTAAAATTTTTGAATTCTACCCTTGAGCAGGAGAACAAGCATCAAACTGCTACTCTCCAAATAGTTTGCCTCCTTTGTTTGGCATTTTATTTTGAATCTTACTTTGAATTCTTGGTGTGGCCCTCTGAGACTCCAAAAAATCTGTTTTTTGTTTGAAATCCTGTCCATGAATCCTCAGGGGACTGGGGAGAAAAAACCTCAGCAGGTTCGCGATATCTTTGAAGAGCCCAATGTTTTTGTTACTCATTAGTCTGTTCTCACCTCTTTGTCTACAAGAATCTCTACCACAAGATATTCAATCACAGATTAAGTATTGAATTAACATTTTATATTAATGCTAATACAGATAATTTTGAACAGCTTTTTTAAAGATATGGATTGAAGCAACAGAAAAAGAGGCAGCACTAAACAGAAAATGTTAAGGATTTTTGATCAATCTATTTTGTGTAGATTGAGATTGTGTAGATAAAGGGGATAATTAAATGGATTTTTAAAAACTCGTTAAGCCAGGTATAAAATTAGAATAAGATTATATGTTAATCAGTGTATAAACTATATTTCAATAATGAAAAAAGAAAATGATTCTATAAATGTTAGATCCATTAGGATCTTCCTCTATTTTTTAAAAAAAAGTCTGTCCCATACAGGGATTCACTGTGTAATGTTAAATGGGCTTCCACAGCCTAATGTTGGTATGAACTATATCTTAGGGACTGTACACTCCCCAAAGGGTCGTTAAGACAGGAAGATCTTAAAAACAGGGTCAACTAAACACCATGGAAACCAGATTCCAAGAAAATCAAATGGCATCCACAGTCAGGACAATATTGACATGATACTGGAAGATGTTAATCTCAAGCTATTCAGAAGGAACTCAAAAACATACTTAGGAAGCAAATGGGAAAGTTCTGCTGTTGTTGCCAGAAAGAAAAGGAAAGTTTGGTCCTTCAAATATACGGTTATCATCAGTATATGGCGGCAAACTTGACATCAGAATAGAAGTGTCAAAACCGAACACTAACATTTTTGGAATGAACTGGAATGTGACATTTCACATCAGAAGAACATCAAATTTTCTACTGTGGACAAGAAAATTATTTAAAACGAAGCAGCCTTATTAACAAAATAAGTGCTCATACTGTATACTACCTCCCATGTAATAGAAGGATATCAATTAAAATCTATTAGAAAAAGATTAGGAACAGGAGATGACATGACTATATGGAAGAACAAAGATCCCCAGAATAATTATACAAAATTCATTTGTTGATGTAGAGCAAGTTATTCTGGAAAGTGAAGTAGAGTTAAACCACTAACAACAAAAGTTCAAGAGTTTATGAAATACCAGTGGTTTGAAGTCTTACAAGTTAATTCCAATAATCTGCTACTTGTAGTTTATAAGCAGTGAGGAAACACAGCAGAACAGTGCTAACGAATACTCAAATTACCAAAAAATTGAATTATTCTCCTGTGTTAGTAAGACAATATTCAAGATTGTTCAATTCAACTTTACATGGAATGATGATATTCAAATGGACAAACTGGATTTAGAAGAGGCAGCTCCCCACACATTCCCAAATTACATTGCTTACAACTGACAGATAATGCAAGAACCAATGGAATTCCAAGGAGATGTTTGGTTTACTAAGCAGAGGCTTTTCCATACCATAAGAAATCGTAAATAATTCTTAAAAACATGGATGTACTGGTCCATCTCATCTTACAATGAAGAATTTGTATAATGATCTGAAAGCAAAAGACCTGTCTCAAGAATTCATAGGGATGGGTGACTCAAGTTTCAAAATAGAGACATTGTGGGAGAAAGACTATGACAGAGCTAGACCAAATATTATGTGCACACATTACAGAGACAAATATATGTGCTATTAAAACCATGGTATTTTCATTTAAACATATTGTATGGCTGTGACGTCTTAATTATGAGAAAGGCCAAATGAAGAAAAAAACAATGTCTTTGAATTGCGGTGCTGCAGAAATTGGTTGCAAATATGCTGGATTGCAGAAAAAAAAATTCATCCATACTAGATGAAGTAAAATCAACTGCTCATTGGAAACATTTAATAATAGAATAGAATAGAATTCTTTATTGGCCAAGTGTGATTGGACACACAAGGAATTTGTCTTTGGTGCATATGCT
>JANHFT010002637.1:83443-98231 GCA_032467955.1 Pseudoxenodon macrops | reverse complement strand
CACCAGGCTCAAGGTTGACTCAGCCTTCCATCCTTCCAAGGTGGGTAAAATGAGGACTCAGATTGTTGGGGCCAATAAACTGACTCTGTAAACCGCTTAGAGAGGCTCTGTGTAAAAGCACTGTGAAGTGGTATATAAGTCTAAGTGCTATTGCTAGTGCTACTTATCCTGCGATAAAGATCAACATGGTTTCCAGAATAAAAGTAAGAGAAAGAGAGAAGTGGTGATGCTTTGTGTTCTAATCAGTCTGGGACATGATAAAAGAATAGGGAAATTATATTCCTTTCTATTATATACCCGTAGGGTAAGTGGGAAATGACTGAGTGAGTCAGGACAACGTTTAATAACTTTATTAACAAATAAACACAACTAATTCCTGACTGGGGGAACTCCGGTTGTCTGGCAGCTATTTATACTACGAGCTGTCAGACGATCAGCCAATCGTAGCTCTCGGATTCTCCCCCAGTCGGCTGGTGCGTCTGCACCAATAGGAGACCCGGCAACTGCTGACGTCAGGCGTTGAGCCTTCCAGGAGGACGCTACACTTTTTCTCTATGGGAATAACTGTGGATATCAGTAGAAAGAAATCACTATCCATTAGGATAAATCTGGTACAAGTAGTTTTTGATTTACGATTCAAATTTGTTGTTAAATGAGTTCTGCCCCTTTTTACGACCATTCTTGCCATAATTGTTAAGTGAATCACTGCAGTTTTTAAATTAGTAACATGTTTATTAAGTGAATCTGGCTTCCCCATTGTCTGACCTTGTCAGAAGGTCGCAAAAGAGGATCACATGACCCTGGGACACTGCAACCATCGTAAATACAATATATGGCAGTTGCCAAGCATCCAAATTTTGATCCCATGACCATGGGGTGATGTAAAATGGTCAGAAGCCATTTTTCAGTGTCGCTATAAGTTGAAACAGTCACTAAATGAATTATCATAAGTCAAGGACTACTTGTACCAGATTTATCTCGTGGATTTCTTTCCATTGATATAGCTGTATACAGCACCTAAAAGGTAAGGTAAGGTAGGACAGGACAGGACAAGACAAGACAAGTTTTATTGTAATTTTTTTCTGTGGGAACTCTGGCACACATTAAAATGAGATTCTGTTGCAAGTTCTAAAAATGGATGCATATATACAATACACATATAGATATGCTACATGCATGCATATGTATATACCTGCACCCTAACATATACATTTACATATATATACATATTAATGACTGTCCTTCTTGAATACATAGCAGAAAGAGGAAGCTTGAGATCAATGTCTAATATACCTTTTGTGATAAAAAAACCAAACTGCTAGTTTATGATGTATGCTGTCAGAAATGGAGCCCTTACCACAGATGTAAACAAAACAACTGCAGAGTTTTTCCATCATTAGGACAACCTTTCCTAGCATCTTCCCTCTCTGTGTATTTCTGTTGACTATTGACTATCAAGGAAATCACTTTCTGAATTGTGATTAGAAAATAGCGGGTATGGCAAACCATCCTGAACTTGCGAATGTATGGAAGCCCTTCTGTCACTGCCAGTCATCAAACAATTAAACCGCCAGCCAGGTGGGTGTTTGGGCAAGGAAATGCCTTTTTTCTCTTGCATCTCACCCTTTCTGCATGCTGTGATTTCTTTACATGAAAAGCTGTTAAACACTAATTATACATGTACTATATAAGGTAAATGAATAAGTGACAGTAATTAAGGCTGCAAATGTTTATTTGGGTGCTGAACATTTTCCAACTGAAGGGATTTTAAACTCCCTTCATGTCTTTTTTGATTGCCTTGTGCCACCTGTATTTCTCTTAATTGCAAGATCTATGCCGTGTGTTTACTAAAATGTAAGCCTTAATCTTAATCTATTTTTAGATTACCCTGGTAAAAGTTATGTGTTTCATCCTAGATCATATGATTTCAAAGCATTTTGAAGTTTCATTCAAAAGTACAGGTGTTAGTGAGGTTGCATCAATACGGTAGCCCCAGGTGAATTTTCATTAGTCTTGGATTCTCTTGTAGAAGTATATTCTCTTACTTGGCAGACCCTTAAATTTCTGCTCCAACATATATTTCCTCATAAATATATAATTGTCCTTCCATATGTATACAGGAACCAGTTTGGTCCAGTGATTAAGGAACCAGATGAGAAAGTGGAATATCTTGAGTTCAAGTTCCATTTTAGCCATGAAATCCAGTCACGGGTCACTTTAGGCCAGTTACTCTCTCTCAGCCCAATCCATCTCACAGGATTGTTATTGTGGAGAAAATAGGAGAAGGAACGTATGATGGACATGCTCGCTGCCTTCAATTATTTGTTAAAATAGCAAAGGCAGGATAAAAATAAATAAAATAAATATTGCCACATAAGAAGGGATGCATCAGAAATCTACTTATCTACTGAAGAAGCTCTCAATAATAAATGTTGTGATAAGGATGCCTACTATTAAAGTTTCCTTTTTATTTAAAGTAAGTTGCATTATTATACTTAATTCTGAATTATTATTCATTGTCAGTCAATTTATCAGCTAAAATTTTCTTGAATTGCTTGATAGACCTATTTCTGCTTGCTTTTGAAATGAAATTGACCGGTCCATTCCTTTGTTTATCACCTATAGCTGTGCACATAATTAATCTTTAGTCCTATATTTGGAGTATCTTTGCCTCATTAATTCTGCAGTGAGTACTTCTTGCTCTTCTAATGGAGCATGAAAAACATTTTTTTCTCTGTGATTGAGGACAGACCATCTCAGTCTTATTAGGGCATGAAGTGGATTTTACTTACTGATGGTCCTTCAGTTATAATTGTTTTCAGAGCAAGCTGCCATTTGGCATTTTGCTTCCTGGAGTAAAATGATTTTTTTTTTAAATAAGAAGATTGCTCGGAATAAATGAGTTCTGAGATCTTATCATGGTTTCACTTTTTGATGTCTATATTTTCATTTGGGCATGGGGAGTAAATATAATTGTTCACTATTTTCCTAGCTTCCTTTCATTGTATGAGTTCAAATAAAGAATATCCAATTAAAAAAAAAAGATTCGGTTTGCATGCATATTCTATACGGTAGTTCTGAACAAGTAAATAAAAAGAAAGCAGTCCTATGTTTTGCTAGAAATATAGACCTTTTTTTTCTCTTTTAAGAATTATGCCCAGCACAATGCCTAAAAACAGTGTAAGATTGCCTGCTGGGCCCTTCCTCTTGCAGTTTTGTTCTTTATGAAAGATGGTAAAAGTGGGAAGGAAGTGGAAAGGAAATAAGAATGAGAATACAAGAGAGGTGAGTGCCATGACTGGACCTTCAAAGAAAAAAATCCTATTGTGATCAGCTGCAGGACTGCTGCATATGCATTCATGGAAGGGTTTCCCTAGGATACTATGATAAGTGGGAATCATCAAATTGACAAAACCAACCAACCATTGTGAGGTTGTGCTATAAACTCTGCACTGAGCAGGCATGTAATATGATGACATATGTTGAAAAGGGGAAAGGCATGCGTTATGATGTCATGACACCACTTTCAGCGGTCTGACTACTTTTCCTCCATCTGTAGGATGCATACGAGTGGAGCCACATTTCTGAGTTCTCCAGTTTTACTTGGGATTGATATACTAAATATTTTTATTATAATAAATAGTTATTTATTATAATACCTATTTATAATAAATAATTACATAATAGATCAACTATAATAAGTAGTAATTGTTATAATTATTTCATAGAAATATAATCTTATTTTCTGTTTTTATTTTCAGGCTTTAACAGAGAACCCAAGCATCCTTTGAGAAGCAAATGCATTAAAAAAAAACTGTGAAATTTTATAATTTTCCTTTAGCAGTGGGGAAAGCATTTTCTGTTTTGAAAAACAATTTTAAAGTAGCTGGATTAGGCTACAATCTAGCTCTAAATTCACAATAGCCCACTTGATTTTCACATCAAAGTAAATATGTACTTTTCATTCAGTTTTGGGTATTTAATCAAAATTAAATGAAACAATATCACTCATATATCAAAGTCTTTATTTAAAACAATCACACACAGAGAGAAAACACGTTTTTCTTTCCGAGAAATCTAGAAGGCATCTATTGATGATTTCTTACTGATTTTCAAATTGCTTGGGAATGTGTCTTTAGAGATTTTCTCTGAGAATATAAATACAATCTTCCTGAATTATCATCAATATCAAAAAATAAATATATAATAGCTTCTATCATATACAATTTTTTTTGCTGTTCAGTTTCCAAAACTTTGAGTGGGTTGCAAAGCTTTGTGGCACCCGGAAAGTTAAATTATGCTTTCTTTTTTTTTGGTTGTTATTTAGCAAAACAAGAACATAAAGCAGAAGGTGGTCCTCTTACATGCAGTCACATTTTCTGTTCATCAGGACTGGTTAAAGTGCCCACAAGGATAAAGATAATGTAATGTAACAAGCTATAAAGTGTCATACTTGCCTCCCAACAGCTGCTCCAGTCACAAGCCCAATCCAATACGTTCATCAGTTAGTTTCACCTTTTTATAAAATTGTAACAACATTTGTGTCTTGAAAAGAAAAAGAATGAATGTCATCAGTACCAATAATGTAAAGTAGCTTGTAAGATTATCTCCAATATATGAAAGAATGGGGTGGACAGCTAAAGATTAATTATTTATGTGATATTGTATTGCTTAGAACATTGGTCCTTAAGCTACAGTCCGCGGGCTGAATGCAACCCGCCAAAACCATTAATCCAGCCAACACAGAATCATGAGGCTGCCCCGCCCACATTGCCTGCCCACTCTTCAGCCGAGTGCAGGACTTACCTTTGCTAGTCCTGTGGGCTGTAACTGAAAGATAAGGCCAATAATTTTGGCCTGCAGAGACGTTCTAGAGGTGGGGGAAGTGAAAAATGAGGTGCACAGATGCCCTAGGATGCCAAAGAATAGGCGAAAATGGCCTGTTTTTCACCTCCCCCCTCCAGAAGATAGGAAAGAGAGATAGATAGACACAGAGGGGGGGGGAGAAACAGAAATAGAGAGAGACAGAATTGAGACAGACAGATTTCTCAAGCTCCTTGGGGCTGAGAAGAATTGCTGCAAAACTGAGTTTCCTGAAGTGGACCACTAGAGTCCTAAACAACTGAAAAAATGATCTAGTAAAAAGAAAAGTCAACCAAAAGAGCAACATGCAAACAGAAGCAAATAAAACACCCCCAGGAGCTAAACAAATTAAAGATTATTTTGTGTGCATTGTTTAATGGACTGTTAAATTGGCCACGCTCACCTAGTCACATGACATAGTCACACCCAACCAGTCACAAGACCACCTAGCCATGCCCACCCACCTGGTCTGGGCCCCCAACAGTCTGAAGGACTGTGAATTGGCCCCCTGTTTAAAAAGTCTGAGGACTCCTGTACTAGAATATAAACTGACAGCAAACAGCACTCCTCACTAGCACTGATGATGTTACCTAGTTTGGGTAATGAAATGTCTGCAAGAAAACAAGCAAGCTCAGAGAGCACCAAGGGTCCCCTGCTTCCAAAATTCATCTTAGAACTGAACATCTTTGGGGGCAGGGTATTTTATATCAATGTTGACACCTAGAGACTGCCTGCAGTTATGTCAAGGCAGGTAGGCAGGGCAATATTTTGGAAGCAGTTTGCCATTGCAAACTTCCTGGGACTAAGAGAGAATGAATGTCTCAAGGTCACCCAGCTGGCTTTGTGCCCAAGGTCACTCAGTCTCTAGCCTGATGCATTAACTACTAACTACACCAAACTGTTGGGAGTTCACATTTCCTACCTTCCTCTGATACTCCTTTATTGTGTTCCATCATGACTGTCACTTCTTGCATTTCTAGATGACAAAAACAAAATGCCACCAGGGAAAAAATTCTGAAGCTGAAATGCTGAATCTCAGACCATTCCACACTCTTTCAAATCCATTTTGATTTCAGAAATGGGACCAAGAGTACTTATAAGAAGCTTTCAAAATACATTCTCTCTTATTTCAACATTTTATGCCTGTGCCCAATTCCCTTAAGTATATGGAAACAATTTCCTTAGTTTTATGGCAGGACTTTCAAATTGATAGACAGTTCAGTGAACTGCCATTAAGAATTTTTCTGCTAAATGATGGTAACTAAATCCTGAAAAAATGGTATAAAATATCAGTGTAAGTACCATACTGAAGTATTTTCAGCAAAGAAAACAAATGAAGCTCAGAATAAATTGTACATTATTAGGTTTTGATGGAAGGTGTTAGTCATCAGTACCTTTGAGTAGAAACTTTACAAATCAGAAGCAGAGTGTCTCTACATCTTTTGAATAATGTGGTCATTATAGAGAAATTAATGTGAAACTATATAATTAAAACCCCTTATTGACCTTCTTTTCGGTTAAAGTATGCCCAAAGGAGAAGAAAAAGAATGTAAAAAGATAATAAGCCAGACTGAAGAAACAAAGAGGGTGTCTGTGAAAGAGGACAGAAGAAATAACACAGTCTGCCTCCAACCATTTCTGTATTTCATAAAAACACACTTGTGCATATTGTGGAATTGTTCTACAGGAAATCTGTCCTTGGTGAGAAGGTGTCAGCACAATTAATCATTCGCATACTTGATTTCAGAAAATCAACAGATTTCCAGGTAGAACATTTAGTTTTAGATGAGGATTTGCCATGACCTTAGGTTTAACTGAAATATCACATAGTATATTGCTCCCCAGTCTGCAGAATTAAGGCATGCCTTCCTTGGAATCATAGACTTGCAAAAAATTCTGCAGACATTAGTTTTTATCTCTCTCAAAGACTCCCCTGAGCCAGGAAGCAAAAAAGGATAAACTTTGTATTTGGAACTATCAGATTCCTGTTGCCTAACCCCTGAGGGAAGAGAGGAGATCTCTAAAAAGGCTAACTCTTTTCTCTCATCTCATAGGCATGTGGCAATCTAGATCTGGTAGCCTTACTTATATTATTTATTGTTCACAGTTAAAAAGAGGATTTACATGTTTAGACAAGGGACTTCCATTCTGATTGTACTAAAGCAAACTCTGCATTAAACAAGATTGGAGGATACCAACCTTGACAGCAGACACAGAATAGGACAACACTGCTAGTTCCATTTCTCTATTTTAACTCCACATGTATTATTTGATCTATGTGAATAGGACAACTGTAATAATAAGCATTCAATTCAAACATCCTACACATATGGTATTAGAGCTGAACTATTATTTCTCTTGCATTTTCCACTCCAGAGTCATTAAATACACAAGACTTCCTCTGTATCATCAGAATGAGGGTTCTAAAGAATAAGCCAACATTGGACTAGTGGTGAAATCCAATTTTTTCCCCCTACCGGTTCTGTGGGCATGGCTTGGTGGACATGGTGTGACTTGGTGGGTGTGGCTTGGTGGGCGTGGCAGGGAAAGGATATTGCAAAATCTCCATTCCCATCTCACTCTGGGGCCAGCTGGAGGTGGTATTTGCCGGTTCTCTGAACTACTCAAAATTTCTGCTACTGGTTCTCCAGAATCTGTCAGAACCTGCTGGATCCAACCAGACTCTAATATACAGAGAATTGGATAAGAGATATGGTGACAGTAGTTTCTACTCAAATCCACTAGCATACTCCCAAACTTGCAGAATATTTAAAATTTCCCCCTCCCTTGTTTATAGTGGGATGTAGGGGAAGCTAATGGGAAGGAAAAGCAGAGAGACAAATATTTCTCTTTTTGCTTGTGGTTTGACTACACCCGGAAGAACATTGAAGGTTTGAGTGCTCCATAATTGGAAACTGATTGCCCAAAAGATTAGATTCCAAGAGAGTGTTACAGGTTTATGGCCAAGGACAGCTTATAATACTTTTATGGAAAAAAAGGGAACGTATCATTTTATATTTTAAATACCAGTTTATCTAATACAAATTTAGAGTTTTGTAGTTTTTCCAAAGGAGAAAAAAATCGTTTTGTTTTTGACAATTAAGCCATCTGGTGGCTCAAAATATAAATGTGCCTTTACATTTTCCCCCAGCCTAACCGTCTACATATGTTGGCTTCAGAACCAGAGGTTTCAATACATCTGGAAGGGGCCAATCCTGGAAAGGCGGTGATACAACTAGCAATCTCATAAGCTGCCCCCTTCAGAGTAAGTGCAGTCCTAAAACTGATGCTCATTTATTACCTATGCTCTTCCGCCTTTGATATGATATGATATGAACAATTTTACTCTGACATCTGACATTAATTCCAACATAAACATGCCTGCTCCAACATACAGTCGCTATGAGGCAGACATGCTGTCCTTAGAAATAAACAGAAAATTCAATCCTTTAACAATTTAATGTGAGGACTATACTCTGAAAAGGAAACCCTGTATTTGACTGAAATATAAAGACAGATGTACTGTATTGTTTTGGAGTATAAGACACACTGCCCCCCTAAAAGTGGCTGAAACTTTTGGTGCGTCTTATACTGCGAATGTAGCTTTGTCAAAGCTTTTCCCCCCCAGACCTAATGAGGTGCTAGCGAGTTAAGCGATCTTTGCAGGCTTTTTTCATTGCTACTCCATCCGAAGAAGCTTTTTCCCCATTCCTAAGTCTTTGCAAGCTTTGTTCATTGCTTCTCTTTTTCAGCTGTGCTTTAGAAGCTTTAATTCAGCCCTAACCAGGGGGTAAAATAATGTGCTGAAGCTGACCAGACTAAGGACACTAGCCAGATGAATACCTAGTAGGCAGATTTTTGTTCATATTTTCCTTCCCAAAAACTAAGGTGTGTCTTATACTCTGGTGCGTCTTGCGTCTATGCATAACTATGGACATCTCAGTCTGTACAAAATAAATCCTGTCAGAAATGGAAACCATTTCTCTAGCTTTAATAAACTGCAGTATGTAAGCATATTAGATATGTTTATTTAGTTGTCAAATTTGTATCCCACCTTACCTATTAACTTTAGAAACAGGATTATTTTTAATTAAAATTGGGAGAAAATCAGTGGCTTGATGGGCATTGATGACACAAATGATGTATCTGTGGCACTACAGGATGGTGTTGTTTCCCACACAAGCAAAATATAATAGTCCTGGCACCAAACATATGGTTGACCATTTTCAAGGTTTGGAAATGCCTTATTCTAAACACAAGAACATTTAAATCTGGAAAGCACATGGTGAAACCAAATCTGCAAAGTTTTGACTTTTTATCCCTTTAATGTTTCCCACACTCTGGCTTGTGAGAAATGGTTTTATCCTCAATATTTGGAATGGGTCTTATGATTTGGATAATCATCTACAGAAAAGAAAACAACAGCACAATCTTTTTTGATTCCCTAGTTAAGGAGGTAATTCACATTAGTGATTTAAGGCATTATCCTACTACAGTGTTGCTGAACTGATGTATAACTATATAGACAGGTTTGATACATGGTAAAGGCTGGTTTAACCCAAATTGCTAGTGTGCTTAGTAGTCTCCAGAACTAGATTCCTAGAAGATGTAGAGAAATGTGTAACTTCATTTTCCAAGAATTACATCAATATTTTTTTAGGCAAGACATAAGTATGAGTATTTGGAATATTATCTCATTAGTCACTAGTCTCATTAATGTCCATCACCCATGTAAATTTAAGATAGTCAAATAAATCTAGCATACATAAATTTTTGTTATCTGTTGTTGTTTCATCATTGCATTATGTTTAATGTTTCTCAGAGTTGTCAAAAAGGATGAATATACATTATATGTTTTAATAGCCTTCTTATTTTCCTAAGGGATATAGATAATTTTGTACACCTCTCATGTAGAAAAAATGCAGCAGAATTCTTAACAAACTTTTGTGGATGTGATGAAAATGGCAGTAATAAGTTAGCTCAATGAAGCTTTTTTGTTATAACCATGGCATTATATAGTAGCTATTTCCAAATATAGAATGTTGTTTAAATATTTACTAAGGCATTTATTTTCAATGCCAAATCAGTGTATTTCAAATGCAATATTTTACCGGGTTAGCATGGGATTTACATTCAAATGCCTATTGTATCTCCAATATTTATTGCCATTTGAATTGTATATTCTTAAGGTTTATGTCAAAATGTTGACGTCTACATCTTAACCATTCTGTCAGAAAAGTCCTATACCACCATCAATATGGTGCTTACCAGATAAAACTTCAAATATCTGTGGGAAGTTCCATGAGCCCCCTGCTGATCAGTTGGAGCTATTGCAAGAAGAACACACTAGAACTGGGCACAATGGAAAGTATCTAGTGATCCTATTATCTGATGGGGGAAGACTCAATTCATTTCCTGAACGCAATTAAGGCCATATCTGGTAATGCCTTATGTATGAGCATAACTGGTTCTCAAAACATAATGTTTAAGCTAAACATTTCTAGAGTGATGAGCGGTAGAGCAGGAAGGAGTCAGGAAAACATCCCTGAAGGTAGTCATAATCAAACCTCTTTCTTCTGAATTCTGGCTCATCCAGAATTTTGAGATTGCAGATATAATGAGTATTTTCCTGAGGGACTCACCTGCTCTAACCTAAGTTATAGTGCATGTAATTTGTCTTGCAGCTTGCTTAAACTTAAATTAGTATTTTTTTTCATCAACCCTAGTTTTTTTCAATCTCAAAGAGCCTTAATTTAATTTATGAATTATTTTGAAATTAAATTACGTTCATGAAAGAAAATCTATCCATCCATCCTTCTGACTTATTATTATATTCCATCCATCCTTTCACAATCAGGAAAAAAAATCCTGTACAGGATTTTATTTCATTTTAGCCTGACCATTATGTATATTAACGTGGCTGGTTACAATCCACAAAAAGCACCAGCTATTTTATCCTCAGAAGATGCTCTGAAAGCCAAGGAACATTCTGTATTTCTCAAAGCCAAATAAGATGATTGGGAACAGTCATGTTGATGGTCTTTTCTTCTCAGCATTCCATAATAAGACAAAGATCTTCATTGGGATCACTAATCCCTGTTGGTTTGAAGTCCCCCGGAGCATTCAGAAATCACTTTGATCCTATTAATCTTTAAGAGAAGACTGATCTGATGAATTCCTTAGTTTTAAGGGAAGAGTCTGGGACGGCTAATCTAAATCTCATGAAGAAATGATATTTCCATACAAAAAGGTCATGGAATCCTTCCTCCAAACCGAACCTTCTTCTTTCGCTCCACCAGACCCAAAGTATGACCTGTCATATATGTTGGACTGATGAGGGGGAGGGGATATCTTCATCATTGTCAAAGACATTAAGCAGAGAAGTGGCTAGCATAAAAATTCTGCAATGAAAAAGAAAAAAAATGAATGAGATTACAAAAGGAAGAGTCTATATTAACGAATACTGCGGCTATACAAAAAGCATTTCGTTATTATTCCAGCTTGTGTAAAGGAAGTGACATCTCTCTCTAGAGAAAATAGATAAATATCTAAAGGGGAAAAAAATTACTGAAGATTACAGAGGAACAGAGGCAGATTATGAACTGACCTATAACAATAAGGGAAGTTTCTGAAGCTATTTGAAAGGTTAAACCAGGAAAGGTGCCTGGATCGGGAAAGCTTAGATGGATTATCAAGCTTTTATTATAAATGTTGTGAGGAAGAGCCTTTACAAAACATGATGAGTTCTATTCCACAGGGAGGACAGAAGCCAATATAGCAGTAATAATTAAAGAGGGCCAAGATTTGATTTTAACAAGAAACTATAAGCCTTTGACAACTTGAACTGAACTTTCTTGTCCAAGATTTTGGAAGAAAGGAATTTTAGAGAGAACTTTATAAAATGGGTAAAACCGATTTGAACTTCACAGCACAAATAATTGTTAATGGAAACCTAACAAAATCCTGTAAGATATAAAATTTTAAAATGTAATTAAATAATTTAATCAAGAAAAAAAGGTAAAATAACAGATTTTTCGGATCACTTTGTTACAATTTAAGAAGCTATGTGACTGATGATTGTCCAAATAATGTAACGAAGTCATAATATTTCAAGCAAATATTTTCATAATCTTCAACAGAGAATTTGAGTAAATAAGGAGACCAATTAGCGTAATAGATTCCAAGAGTTTAAAATGATAGATTTCCTGTAAGTGGGGAAAGAAAACAGCAATGTAAAGCCATAAAATAGGACAAGACATTCACATATAAATCTGGCATTATTTTTGAAGTATTTTCAATGTGACACAGGCCAATGTATACCAACCAGATCAATTCTAACATATTTATACAGGTACAGTAAGTCCTCAACTTATGGCCCTTTGTTTAATAATGGCTTGGAAGTACAGTAGTGCTGAAAAAAGTGACAATCCATACTTGAAATTATCATCATCACATCACATGATCACAATTTGGGCACTTGGCAACCAGCTTACATTTACGAGGGTTGCAGCATGCTGCAGTCATCTGATCACAATTTGCAACCTTCCCAGCCAGCCTCCAACAAAGTGAATGGGGGAAGTCAAGTTCACTTAACAACTGTGATGATTCACTTAATGAGGTGATACACTAAAATGGTCGTAAAATTGGGTATGGACTAGGGTGGGTTCTACTTATCTTTCCTACCGGAAGTGCGTATTAGCATCCAGGTATTGCCTCGAAAATAACCCCCTGCGCATGTGCAGGAGGCTTTGCGCATGTGCAGGAGACTTTATGCATGCAGAGGAGGCTTTGCGCATGCGCAGAGGGTTATTTTTGAGCCAATTTCCACCGGGAGGACTGATTTCCTCCCAGGGAATGGCTCAGGGGTGGGGCCAGTCGGCCATCGCTGCTGGTTTGGCGAGCGAGGTGAATCTCCGCTAGCGGTTCTATAGAACTGAACCGGCAGCAACCCACCTCTGGTATGGACACATGATGACTTGCTTAACAGACACATCACTTAATGACCAAAGTTCCCATCCCAACTGTGGTTGTAAATTGAGGACTATCTGTATGGAATGTTGTTTCCCAAGGAACTACAACTTCCAGAATTCCCCAGCCAGCATTTAAACTTCACACATCTTGAAGTTGTTAAGAGTTAGAAAAATGTCATAGATGTACCACAGATGGGCAATTATGTAAACATACAACGACTGAATTACAAGGCCACCAAACATTATACTAAGTGTCCATTATACTCTAAGCCTATAGAATCATTTATTTATCTTACCAGCAGTAGAACAATCAAGTGCTTCACTGTTATTTACATCAGCGATTCTAATCTTTCTCAAGCTATATCTAAAAAGTCATTATACGCCCCAAAACCAAAGAAAAAGAGAGTAGAGGCTTTAAAATTCCCATTTGCCCAAACTGGGAAAAAGCTGCTTTTTCTGACCTTTCCACTTCAGGCCTTGCTACCCACTTGCTCACATTCACTATAATCACAGATACAGAATTACTAATGTATATTTAAAATAAATAAAACAAATGTAGACTCTGCTTTTTTGACAAAGCATTCCTGAGTACAAGTGAAATTGAATTTCTCAAGTGAATTAGATATGTATGGTGTTTCAAATTTGAGATTGGTCAGCATTAAATAGTTGCAAAGTAATATTGGACAGAGCTTGATTAGAAAAAGATAATAGATGAAAATGTCTATGTCCTTCATTTCCTGCCTCCCCACATATGCCGGCCATATGTTTTCCCTCTAACTCTTGTTTATAGTTGCTTTCCCCAACAGAATTTTGGATACTGCATCAGAAAAAATAGTAATTGCACGATTGTGAAAGTGCTAGATTTTATTCTTTTACGAGTTTATTCTTTTATAGAAGACATGTTTCCATGCATCTAACAAGTTTCCCAGAGATTTTCTTAGTTGAAGGATCCGAATTATCCAAAGACTTTCTACTGAAAGTTTATACATGTTATATTTTACTTTCTGGTGGATGGGTACGGAAAATAATGTTTGGTTTATGTGCTTCCTTCTGTTATAATTTTTGATGTTCTTCATGGCTGTCTTGCTACTTTTAAAATATTTTATTGCTAGTTATAAAATCTGGACACCGACCTGGAAACTGCAGGAATCAGTATCCTCCTGTGAGAACAGGAAATGTTCGGATGAACACTTTTTAATGGCATTCTGTTGCAGAAGTATGAAAAAGGAAGAAAGAAAAGGCATTTCAGCCAAAAGATGGCACTGCAAGAACATCCATTCTGCCTTAGATACATCGGAACTGAATCCCGGGTTGTTTTTTCCTCATCAAATTGTATGCAGGGACCATATGCTCTGCGTGTGCACACTGCCATGCCTGAAACAGCTCTACATATCTATTCCACTTAGTGAGACAAAAAAAAGGAAGTTTAGCTATAATTCCATATTAGGTAAAGGTAAAGGTTCCCCTCACACATATGTGCTAGACGTTCCTGACTCTAGGGGGCGGTGCTCATCTCTGTTTCAAAGCCTAATCGCCAGTGCTGTCTGAAGACATCTCCGTGGTCATGTGGCCAATATGACTAAACACCAAAGGTGCATGGAATGCTGTTACCTTCCACCAAAGGTGGTCCTTATTTTTTCTACTTGCAGTTTTACATGCTTTTGAACTGCTAGGTTGTTAGAAGCTGGGACAAGTAATGGGAACTCACTCCATTACATGGTGCTAGGGAAGGGGTGAAATGCTCCCAGTTCGGACTGGTTTGGCAGAACCGTTACCGGACATGTGGCCTGGTTCACAGTACCGGTAAGGATGGCTGGCTGGCCATGCCCCCAAACTTGTCAACGTGGCCTCTTGCTCGCCCAGTCTCTGCTTGGCAGTTTGCCTGCCTGAAGCACTGCGCCCCTGATCTGCCTGCCAGGTAAGCCTGCGAAGTCACCTAGCTGCCCCTGCCCCCC